>VZTA01013818.1:562418-611023 GCA_013398855.1 Mohoua ochrocephala | reverse complement strand
GGCTCTGGGCGCCCTGGCCCAGCCCCCGGCAGCGCGGGAACGCGCCAGGGTTGCTGGGCTGGGAGGAGGACGGGGACCGCGGCCCGGGGGCAGCGCTCTGCTGGCTGGACGTGCTCCTGCCCCCGCTGCCGGTTTCGTGCCCCCAAGCGGGGCTGTTCGGTTCGCAGCTCCTGAGCAATTTCTAGCGCTCTCTCCTGACTTAGCTCAAGCGATGCCGCAAGAACAGGCTCCGTGGGGTACTCCAGCCCTCTGGATTATGACTAAAAAATTAATCGATGGCGCTTTCAAATTTCTTACTGTGGTGCTGCCTGGTTCTCAGCTCACCGGCGTGCGATCACCACGAGTTACTACTGCCTACCGCCCGCAGCCTGCTCTAATACATCATTCACCTCTACTCCTACAGCGACAACAAAACTACTGCCTGGCTCTCATTAGTCTTGAACCTCTCATTGTAGTTTTCCTGAAACACCACAGTTATAATGCATCTGCAAGAGCTTTGTGTAGACAAAAAACACAGACACTCGCGTTTTCTGTTAAATGCTAATGAAATTTTAAAAACCTTTCTGTTAATAACAATTAACATTTCCAGATTGCTGGAAAATCCTTCGGTAAAACAGTTCTCTGTAACAGAGTTAAGTACTGAAGAGTATTTTCAGTTGCTTTTAAAAGTGGTTAGTGACAGTATCATAATTCAAGTGCTTGATACTTTTGTAAAGAAAGCGGATTTAATAAAATCCTAATTGCCCAAACTGCAAGTCTAGTCATACAGACACTCCTTCTGCAGAGTCTGCAAAAAACCTCAGCAGCTTTTCCACTCTCCCAAGCAGTTCTCACTTTTCCCTACATCTTGCTGACTTGGAAGTCTTCTGTGATCAGATTCAAAACAACTGAAATCCCACAAGAGAGAGAGAGGGAAATTTTCTCTCGACTCTATGTCACTGGCCCCGTTCTGCGTGTGCCCGGATCCGAGCAGGAGCGGTGTTCTCATTACTGCAGGAGCACCTGTGTGCACTAAAGCGCTGTGCCTTGCAATCCATTTAGAAATATGCTCACTTAGCTGAACAGCTGCAATGGCTGAGGCTATTATTGCATTGCAGACAAGCGTTAGTGCTTTCACAGGAGAACGGAGGGTTCTGCTCAGCTGCTTCTGAGCAAAATCGATTGGGTGCTTTGATGGTGGGGTTTTTTTCAGATTCCCATGGCGCTGCAAAGATGCAGTTGAGCAACAGACCTGACCGAATCCAGGGGCTGCTGACACGGGAGGCAGCACTTCCCCCCCGTCCCTGCCCCACAGTCTTTCCTACTGCCCACCCTGCTGCTCATCTACACACACGGTAAACCAGCTGGATTTCCTAAACCACCAAGAAGCTGTTCCTCTTTCTGGTGTGTTCGTTTTCATCTAGAAATTAAAACTGCATTGGCTCACTACGGGGCTGACGAGAGCCAGCATGTGAGATGGGGGGAGGGAGTGCTGCCAGTAGAGGGGAGGAACAAGGCAATCCTCCTTTGGCAGCAGTAACTTTTTGGCAACAAGATTGAACCAGTCAAACTATACTGTAACCACACCCTACACCAGGATTTGCCTTGAATTCACAGAGGAGGATTTAAATATTAGGTTCTGCCATCTTGCCTAAGAAGCAGTGATGCCTAGTGATGTAAAGTTAACAAAGAGCAACTGTTAATGGTGTGATGTTTCAGGTCATGGTTCCTGCTAACGAAAGGGATACTCCTGAGGCTCTTGCCCCACCTCTGCACGCTCCCTGCTTTTCCCTGGATTTAATCCAGCCATTGTGTACCTACTGTGTAGTTTGGCTCTGTTCATCTTCCAGAGGAAAATTAACAATATGCAAAAAAGAAAAGAGCAGCCCATGTGTAGTAATGACTGAGATCAAGCAGGTTCACTAACACCTCCACCCAAGAGGATTTACATTAAAACCTGGAGAAACCTGCTTTGTTTGAAGCTGGCTGAGGCTCTGCATCCACTCTGATGTCCTCACAGTTCAAAATCTCTTTTTTACCCACTCATGCTAGCCTGCAGCCCCTACCCTGCAGTATCCTATAGCAGCTTTGAAATAATTCCTAAGTATAAAGGAATATGGTCCTGCCTAGCAGCACCACACTGCTTTTTCCAACACATTTTCGCTTCCAGTTGGTGTCCCTTGTTCCTCATATACTGTACCCAACTATATCACATCTCTAATTCTTGTGGCTGCAGCTTCCTCTGTGCTACAGCATCTCTCTTGTACCAGTAATTGGTAGTTGTATTTATTATGGGCAGCCTTACATATTGCTCATTTATAGGGCAATAACAAATTCTCAGGCTTCATCACTGTTGGTAGTGGGAAAAAAAATAACCAACCACAAAAACCAAACCACAACAGAACCACCTCCTATTCTGATCGGGGGATAATAATGTTAATGACAACTTTTCAGCAAGTTACAGTGGGACAAGCTAAAAATTAGTAGATCAAACCCCTCCCAAGTCACTACTTTATACAAGAGCAGAAGCTTTATATCCCTCCATGTTTGTGGGATGCCTCAGCTTATGTTTGTGCATGGAGAACTGCCAAGACTACAAGTTCCAGCTTTGATGAAGCCGTGACACAGCTCCTGCTTTCAGCAGCAACATCACTGTTCCCACCCATCTCAATCCATGAAATTGCTTAATTGCTTCTCCTACTATTAGAGCAAATAATATGTGATTTTTTTTCCCTGACAAAATATGAACAAAATTCACTCCTTAGAACTCAGCACAACTGAGAAGTCGATCCTAAGGACATCTAGGTTAGTTCTGTGACAGCTGCTCTGCTCTCTTTACACCGTGCCCTTGGAACAGCATTAACAAGCTATTACTGCTTCCTGCCCCAGCTCTGGTTAAACGGGGCTTATATCCTTGGCTACAGCTCTAGATCTACACTGGCTCTTCAAAAGGGCACGCAGGACAAGGGGGATTAGGCTGAATTCAGCTCCAGAGGCTTATTTGATCTGACTCAAGGGAAACTGTACTGGACTGGCTGGCTGTGTGGAATCACTTGGGTGGTTGTGCAGTTAAGCCTTGGACAGGGAGAATTTTTCTGAAGCCAGGTTAGGTTCTGTTGGGTCAACTTTCATGGCCCAAACCTAACAAACCATCCTGGATTGGATGAGAGTTGGCTCAGCACAACAGTTAGATACCTATGGATTAATTATTTTACCATCTCAATAATTTTGTCTGTAGGTACTTTGAAGGTGGCACTTTGGATCTTGTATTTACATATTTTTGAAAGAAAAGTATTTGCATTCTTGTAGATAGTTACAGAAGATAAAGTTATAAAAGGATGGGGTTTGTTAAGACAAAAGGAAACAAAAAAAAATTTAACAGTGTTAAAACCATTTTCTGCTTGCATGCATTACACATCCTTACACAATCACTTCATGTATTGTTAGAGGTCCTCTGTTTTGCTCAGTTCTGCCTGCTGAATTCCCTGGAGAACTGTACATTCTGATTTTTTTTTTTTCCCGTTAATGCTACCATATGTAAAGAATAAATATGAGAAAGGCTAGATCGCCCTCAGTGAAGTGTTTTCACTGGTTTGACCTGAAGCAAAATCCTTTAGAGAAACAATTCTGGTTTGTGTCTAACTTTAAACAAAAAGAATTCTGCCTGGAGACATACTCTACTGACTCATTTAGGTGTGGTTTCAGTAGCCAGTTTACATGAGACTGTTCTGGCTTTTTGGCACAACTTTCATTAAATTTCACAATATTACCAATTTAGTGCCATAATAACAAAATGCATGCTTTTAATAATATTTTTACTACTTCAAATACTAGTTGGACAAAGACTTTATAATTGTATGGAAATCAGCATGTCAAAAATAATACTAAGATATTACGAAACAAGTAATTTTTAAAATAGTGGTAAATTTCACACAACTATATGTAGTCATCTGGTCTAATATCCTACTAAAATAAATCCACTTCAGCCATAAGTTTAGAATGTCTGGGTTTTAAGACCTTTTTTTTTTTCCAGTATGAACAAGGTAGGGGGAAATAAAAGTTTTAGCTCCTCATTAAAGAGAACAATCTCCAGACACTAATAAAGGCTAAGTACATTAGACAATTCAGGAGTCTTACAACTCACACAGATTATTGCAGATTTGACTTTAGTTACTGAAATTGGTCATATTCCATGTTGAAAAAGCAAGTTACCGATCACAAAAGTTAAATGAATTTTGGAAGTTATGAACTTATTTGCATTTTATGTCGGTATATTTAAAGCAGAGACAATCTAATCCAAATTGGTCTAAGAAACTGCAGTGAAGTAATCTTATACTTATTTTTAATAATTGAACTAATTAGACTATATTCAGTACCATGTATATAAACACTCCCCACATACGAGATATTCCCATTTAAATGGCTTTTCCTAATGTCAGTAGAGGCTCCAAAGTCAGGTCGATATGAAATGATAGCTCAATTGCAGTAGCATTATTACAAAAACATTCCAGATTGGAGCTCATTAAACATAAAAGCTGCACACCAAGAAGGAAGGTCTTTGTTTTTCAGAATGTATTATTCTTCTTAGTTTTTACTACTCAAGAGTGGGTTTTTATATTTCAAAATGGAAATACTGCTACCTATTCCAGCCAACTCTATTTTTTAAAATTTGCTTTATTGCAGTTTCTCTGAGCATGTTATTATTCTAGTGTATAAAATTTGACTCAGGCTTCTAGAAAACAACAATCCAGAGACTTCCAGGTTCTGGGACATTTCACTTGTGTGAATCAGGGAAGTTTTGACTAAATGAGATGAGAAGGTGAGCTGGACCCGTATGGGCACAGTGGTTTTGCCTAAGGCTACTAAAACCCTGAGGTCCACGTTACCTCCATTTACCTTCCTGGAGTGCTCACATCAGCACAGACTGTGAGTCACCTTCGTCAGGGAGCTTTAGCCCTTACAGATGTTATGAACTCCTGTCCAAACAATCCCTTTTATCCTTCCTCTCTCCTTTAGAAACATCCCTTTGTTACATGTTTGGAGCACTCTCAGGTATTAGTGGCTCTGCATTAATATTTTGAATTATGTATAACCTACATGAAGGTGCATCAGGTCACAAAATATGCCCGTTACTGTTTTCACTACCTTGCCTATTCCTTCAGGTCCTACACCACAATAAAGGGCTCTAT
This sequence comes from Mohoua ochrocephala, assembly GCA_013398855.1. Lineage (NCBI taxonomy): Eukaryota > Metazoa > Chordata > Aves > Passeriformes > Acanthizidae > Mohoua > Mohoua ochrocephala. Next base: position 605,855 of record VZTA01013818.1, on the reverse strand, counting down.
TGTTACTCAAAACTGAAAAGCATGTAGAATGTTCAATGTAAACAAGAAAAACATAAATTAGCAGTTTTCAAGTAAGATGTAGGTGTCTAAAGAAAATAAATAAATAAAAAGATCTGGCACACTTCTGCCTAGACTTCAGGCACATTTTTTCCAAACAGAAAAGCTTTTCAAGGAGAAGCCTGGCTTGTGATTAGGGCCCTCTCATACAGGACGTGAAAGATTTAAATAAAATTTCAAACAAATTGCCAGCACATAGGAGTGAACACCAGCACCACTGACAGTTTAAGAAGAGATTCCTGTTCAGGGCTCAAATCCAGAATGAGAGTAGGCACGTTTCAGATTTAACTTAAAAGCAGAGCAGAAGCCCAGAAACTGCCTCTATTACCTGTATCTTTTTCGACATCTGCAGAAAGAGCCCAGGAAGACCAGTCTCTGCACTTGAACGTGCACAGTTAAGGTCACATATGAAGCTCAGATTCCTACTGATCAAGTTCAAAAGACAGATTATCTCCACTACCCTGCTTGGTTGGACAGCAAATTAATTATACTACAAGCAAATGAGGTAAGAGAGTATATTTCCCTTACTAAAAATTATTCAGAAGACATGTCACTCAAAGAGTTCATAGCTAATAAATGTTTTATTTCTTGCTTCTACAGTTAAATTGTAAACCTTGGTACGACATGAAACACTTAATTGAAAATACTGTCTAACTGAATTAACAGCTGCTGATTCATTAGCACTTTGGCGTGCATGAGTGCATTTCTTTTGTTAGAACTGAAAATCTCAGAGTAACCTTACTTGTGGTGCTAAAGAGACAGTGTGTGCACTGGTGGAAACAAACATGCATTCACAGTGTGAGCAAGTGCTGCATGTTCATTTGGGTTTGGCATTTTAACAGACACCCAGGGGAAGTGGTGGTGGGGGAAAAGCAGTGTATCCCCATGGTAACCAGGACATCTTGTTTTATAATGTTTAACATGTTTAGCATGTTTAACATTAAACACAATAGACAGAAAAAAATTAGTCACCTAGAAAAATATTCATTTCTGAGCAAAACTAGTCATGAACAATGCAAATGAAAAGCTCTTGGCAGTGTCCTGTGAGATATGAAACAAAAATCGCTATTTTTCATTTTTGGCAGCTGACAATTTATTCTAAGCTTTTTCCTACGCCTATGAATCAAATGCCTCCTCTCTTCTGCCCTCTTTATTCTTCTCAACAAAGTACTTTTAGACTTACTTTCTCATGCGCTAAGTTATTCCAAAAACGGATTTTACTAAAATTTTTAACATATAATAAATTATTTGTGAGTTCCAAGTGAGGAAGGAGGAACATATCTGGAAATGAAATCTTCTCAACTTGATCTGTATTATGAAAATATTTTGTGGAGATGACTGCTTTATTTTTGTGCCTCCCATGCTCCCAATGACTAGTAAGAAAAGTGCTTTAAGATGCACTAGCATTGGATAAAGGCATATCAAAACTGCATCAAGAACCAGTGTATTCCTCTTATGCCAGCTTTACTTTTTTACTGATGGTTCGTTTTCTGCTTGTATATAAATCAGCGAGTCAAGTGTCAGCTGTATTTTTACACGTCCATTCAACAATCAGAACTTGAAGTTTTAGTTTATCAACTCAATCTTGAACAAGTCAGAACGGAAATTGAATTTACTTGCTTATTCATCTTATAAACATCCTATTTCAGTGATCGAGTTCCTACTGCATTTTTTAAAGCCCACACGTACACCCATGTGCAACCTATGCAGAAACTTGCCATCAAGTGACTTTGTATGTTGCATCACTATCAGTCCAATGCAGGAAACCTACTGGACACATCAGTGATGTGTTTCTCACAAATGGACCTTCTTTTTCCAGCTGTATGTCTGAGCTGACACACATTTAGAAGAGAGAAAAGTTTTGAGACAGAATAAATAATTCCAGCTTTCTGTGAAAACCATGATGCTGCTCTTGTAAGCAAACGTGTGGAACATTAGATGTATTATAAGCATATTTTGTCTTACTGTGTGGCAGTGTTCACTGGTTTCTATGGAGAAGCAGATTTGTCACCTTGTTGAATGGCTTAAAGCTAGCCTGAAGCTTAACCTAGACAAGTCATATGTTTTAAACAGATATATAAGATATATAATAGAATATATTCAAGAAAACAAGTTACACTTTTCACTGTTAGTGAGAATAGCACTTCTAAAATTTTACTGAACAAGGCTATTTTCTAATCTCCTAAGATTTTGAAGGCTAATAGAAACCAAGTTTGTTTGTAACTGGATTAATTTCTGTGAATTAACACTGAAAGTGATTTGTCTTTGTGACACTTCAGAAACCCAGAAGTCTTATTTTGCTTCCTGCTATTAACTGTCAGCTCTGGATGGCTTAAGTATAGAGGGAAGCCAGAAAAGCCATCTGTTAGGAAGAATGAGAAAGCCTAGTTGTTTTACTCATTTCCTGGGCAAAATGAAGACTGAAAGGTTTTCAGTGAGAAAACTGCTTAGACTGCACTAAGCCAGATGTATACAGGGAATTCAAAAGGAATAAATGAAACAGAATTTTCTTAGTTCAGTATAAAATAGTTGTACAGCAAATATGAAGAAAGCACTTGGTCCCTTTAAGCAGATAATATGTAAGTTTTCCAGTAAAATTTACAAATCCCAGGCTCGCTTTCCCAAATGAACTTATATTATGAATAACAGGATACTAATTTAAAAAAAAAAAAGTCAAATGTTAGCAGTATCATTATAAACAAATGCTTATAATACTAATATGAAAGAAACTTATTGACTTTAGTCCTTTTAGGAGAAGTAGGATATGTAGTGCTGGAAAAAGCCAGTCCCTATGTAAGTTTTGAACCTGAGAAGGAGAATTCTTAAATAATGCATTAGTATAGCACATCAAATTACATCAGATTTCATAAGAAAAATTCAGGACTATTGAACTGTGGGCATATTGAACTTTTGCTCCACAAATGAAAACCTCTTCATCCACACTGTAATATAGCCAAACACATTTCTAACAATTTATGCTTTTTTATCTTATCTCGAAACAGGCCATTACTGATGAGAGGGCTGACACCCATTACAGCAGTACACTGAGTGTCACTTATCTGTTTAAAAAAACCAAACAACCTTTATCAAATGCAGCTACTTGAGGTCACTATTCCAGCATAAACCCCAAAATAATTATTGTAGTGCCTCTAGCCATAGTTCAATTAAGATACTGGAGATGTAGATTATGTGCATTTTTATATACATATATAAAATACATGTCTATGTATATAAATACACATGCACAAGTATAATATACTGATATACATAATATGCATTAAGTATATATGTATTTATGTATCCCTATACACAGGACCAACTTAGATGGGACTTGCAGAAACAGCTTTCTGGACTCCTTAGTTTAAATGATGAATCTGCATCACAAAATTGTCTTCAGAACTTCCTTCATTTCCTGATGTTGTAGTGACAGGAAGAGACTGGCCTTTAAGTCAGTCAAAGTATAACATGAGGTAATTTTACAGCTAACAAGCGGGTCAGTTTCACTTGTTTCACTGAGTAGCCAGACTACTTAGCTCTCACCTCTGAAACACGTTACAAAACTGCCTTATTTTACTACTGAGTAATTCAGTAGCTCCTCTACTTTTCTTTTTCCCTCCAATTATACTGTTCAGCTACATTACACAGTATCTGAAGCACTCTCCTCGATGCTGGGTGTTCAGATGAACAATTAGTTACATTACTTGCAAAAAACCTTCAGAAATTTAGAGAAATCAAGCTTTGAGCTGCTAAGTCCTTGACACCCTCATACAGTTTTCCCCAGAGGAAAGGATTAAAGTTACCAGACTGAACTGCAGGCTTTTAACAGCTCATTCTGGATCTCCAGGCCTGCAACAAGAAGTCCACTGGATTTTTCCCTTCTTGAAGTGACAGTTTCTCTGGCACCCAAACACATTGCTGTGTTTCCTCAACTGGAAACAAATGAGCGAAGAATCCAAATAGTCTGGTGAAAGGCTTATGGAAAAAAATAATTTCCACAGGCCCTTCCTGAGATGCATTCTTTCTTTGCTATGAATCATGACAGCTTTTCATAGCAAAGGCCTCTCCTTTACCTATTCTCTGAATTACTGCCTTCCCTCCAGCATACACAAGCCATCCATCTGGAGTTCTCCCACACTGCCTTCCTTCAAAAGACTACTTCCATTTCTGTGACATAATATCCCCAGTAGAGCTCTCAAAGCGCTAAAAGCAAGACAGTCATCCCTTTGGAAATGTCTTAAAACACATCTATTTTATCTCTGCAAACTCAGGGGTTTGGATTTTTCTAAGCATGACAATCAGTTCCAGTGAGGAGATGCCTTTTTCCACAGTGACAAAGGCATTTCACGAAGTCTGCTGGCATAAAGTGTCTCCTTACTGATCTGTGTGCATCGCAGATTATTGTTTGACTATGGATTCCCATACACCCAGCAGAAAAGACTGACTAGAAGACTTCTAGATTTCTGAAATAGGCTTCCTAAACCCAGCACAAGTCCCCCCTGCTAAAGCTGAGGCAAATCTCTTTGCTTATCTCAGAAAAAAATTGTTCAGTATTATCCAGCAATTATTTACACATTGGAAGTCTTGCATTTTCAGCATTCTTTTAAGCAAGAAAACAACTTCTTTTTCAACACTGAGTCTTGTTGCTTTTCCCTAAAATAGCCTCAACTTGTATTTATCATCATATAGCATTCAAAATTGGGAACAGTACAGATGAGATCTCACAACAAGCACAGCACCAAGTAGAGCAGAATAATTACCTCCTGTGCCTCACATCTGATGCTTTTGTTACTATTACCCAGAGCAGGTTTTGTTTTGGTATCACTGGGTTTTAACTCTTAGTCTGATCTGCTATAATACCCAGAATACTCGGCACAGAACTGCTTCATTCCCTGACAAGCCGATGCCCCTAACATTCAATCCATTTTTCTCTTGCAAATTTTACAGGGCCAGTCTGTTCTACCATCCAGACTATTAATGAAAACATTGAATAAATTCGTGAACTTGATCCCTGTACAATGCTCTAACTGAGGAAATACTGCCCAAGTTTCCAGTTAAGAACGTCATGTAGGAAAAATTCTTCTATTCATTTTTCTTTAGCTTTAGTATGTTAAAGAACCTTAATCAAAGAAAACTAGAACACTTTAGCAAAAAAAAAACCCACAAAAGACTTTAAATAGACTTCAAGTAAGTTCGCAACGTCAGCAAGTTACTAATGACTGTTCATAAGCAAGTTAACTTTACCTCCATCAGTAAGACAAGTCTGTAGTAAGCAATTGATGCATTACAGGGGTAATGTGATATTACCTTCAAGTTGCTTCATCTACTAACATAAAATCACATTAACAAATACTTATGGTTAGAGGACACTTTCTCTAGGGCTGTTACGGGTGGCTTTTTAACTAGAATAGCTTGAAGCCCTACAAACCAGTATGTTTTTAAACTACATATAAAATCATCCAGAGGAATGTTATGTCAGCATTTTCTGACTTTGGAGCTAGAACTGTCAACATTGTCTAAACTTAAAATGGTCAAAAAAATATAATTGTATGGGTGTGAGAGCAGTACCACAGCATTACATCAAAAGCTTTTGTATTTACATAATAAATGAAAAACATTTAGGAAAGCTCCCCCCACCTATTCCACAGTTAATTTTGGGTTTTTTATTGATCCAGTCTTGAATAATGCTGCTTATTTGGTAACAATATCAGGCAAAAACATGAGCAAGTGCCATTCTGCATTCCAATACGAATCATTCAATAAAGTTTTGCAATATATACATTTTATCCAGCTTCTGACATTAAAGGTCATCATGCCAATGAAAATTTTTAACAATACAATAAAATCCTTCAAATATAAATGCTTATGAATGTAATTCAAGAGACCAGACAACTTAATTTTCTGAAATTTATATCACTCCTGTCCATAATAATTTTACATTTCACACTTCATGCTCTCAAATGTTACCCTAGAGAAGACTAAATCTTTTTGCCACATATACTATTAAAGACACTAGCCAGGTTTATAGAGTTACAGAAGACTATAATAAGATGTAAAATTTAGTAGTAATAAATTATGACATTTGCTGACTAAAACATTATTCAGTCTACACTAATGTTTGATCCACTCAAATACAATAAGTATTTGGATGTTCTATACTACCCATTTCATATACTTACAGTGCAAAGTAAGAGACAATTTTTTTTCCTGAGCATTTAGGAAATGAAAATCCTTTTTCTTTAGCTTTGATTACAGTCCATTTAAAATATACTCCTCACATACCTAGGCTTGTCAAGACTGTACAATTAAGACAGGCAAAAGTGTAGGTAGCAGAAGCCCAATCAGGAATCGGAAGGGTTACTGAACATCTCTACAATTTGTCCCTGTTTTTCAAGTCTAAGGATATAATAGGATTTTGACTTATAGCAAAAAATTCAGAAATTACATTTTTCCCATTGACCAAACATTCCAAAATGTACAAACCACATGCCTTCCAAAACAGAGAAACAGCCGCTATTTAAACAAATCGCAATACATATTTCAACTTACTATTCTGTAGTTAATGTAATGCCCAGTGAGCTGTGCCTCCAACAGACATAAGAGAATATAACTTTTAGGAATGTGTTTTGGGCATTTTGTAAGGAAGCTGGATTCCTTACAAGTTCATCTTTTTCTCAATAGCTACAGACCATGAGTTTCTAATTCAATCTTCTCTTCTGTTTGCAATATATCAGGTTCTACTGGAGGAACGGGTGGTCTGAGTATAATCTCTGGACCTCCACCATAGATTGACTGAAGAAAATTCCATGTTTCTTCTGATATTTGTCCAGAATCGGCACCTGAAAAATTTTTAAAATTTAATCAGTATTTAGAATAATTCTTCCATGATTTAAGTCCATAACAGATCCAAAAAGAAAAAAAGGAATCCAAATTTAAATTTAAAACTAAGAATTCAGATTTAAATTTAACACCACAAGCATCGTTTTTGCTTTATCTTGCACCAGCTGCCATACCCAATTATCTATTTTGTGTTAGTTTTGTACTTCTTAATTCTCACAACTACCTGGTCTAAATTATGCAGTACTTGCAGAAAACACGTGAAAATGATAAACATCTTATCTAATATCTACCAGTCAAGCTGACAGCCAGTAGCTCTTGGTACTCAGAAAACAATGATTCATATTATTATTAGGACATGCAGTCACATCAATTACACAGTAAAGTTCAAGGACTCAAGATTCTTGTTTCATCAGAGGAATTAATATTGATAGTAAAGAATAAAAGGATGAGAGCCACAGTGAAATTCCCAGAGAGAAAGGACTATTATTAGGATAATAACAGCTCCAGTAATGCTCCTGTAGCACTGATGGGTCAGCCTGATTTTGTTCACTGATTGAAGTCTTTGCTTATGATTCCATTGCTCTGGCTAGAGGTCTGTCTCCTGTCTCAAGTCAGCATCCAACAAGCATTTCTGATTTTCCACAACTTTTCACAGTGGCAAAGACAAGATGCATCAGCACATCTCCCCTCTAGGTTTCAATACGAGGATCCTGTCTGTGATACTGAGTGATTTCCTCACATTAACCCATGCAGAGAGGTCACATTTCTGTTCTACCAGAATAAGCCTCCTCTTCTTTAAGCAAATCAAAACCCTGCCCTACAGCACGTTTTCCCTGATATCCTCACTAGACATTATTAATTTGTCTTGTTAAGCCTTGTTTCAGCATCCTCATACTTCAAAAAAAGGAAGTCAGCACCATAAGCAGGGGACTTCTCCCCCTACCTCCTGTGTCCACATCGCCTGCTGCAGTGGTGCCTACTGTTGTACTTTACCTATTAAGAGTTTCCAAAGGGGAAGGGCACAAAGAGCTGCACGTTTGTTTACCTACACTAACTCAACTACGCAAAGCTTCATCTGGAAGTCATCATGCAGATCCCATGCCAGTGCTAATGGTGTTATGCCTCAGTTTTGCTCTTTTATGTTTAGGCTCTCAAGAAATAACTCCATCTCTGTAGGCACAGGAGTAGATCTTCACTCCCTTATCCAGATTGCAGCCAGCCAGTGTAACTGAACAGGCACAGTGAACTAAGGCACTGGGATCAGGACCACTGGATCACAGAAATGTATAATACTGGGCACTATTTAGTGGTGTTCCCACCTCTTATGACTTAAGAGACAAATTTTCCGCTTCCTATTCATCTTTATTTCTACCCAAGTTCTAATTTGTATCAATGTAGCTGAAAGTAAACCAACAACTGGCTAATTTGCTATCAATTACTGATTCTAAAGTGATTTTTTTATTTTATCAGGCTTTATGCCTTGTACTTGAATTCTATCATCAGCACTTAAATCATTAAAATGCACTAAAAAACTCGTGAGTGCCAAAACTCATTTTTTTAAAAATAAACTCTTGGCATTCTACAATTGGTGAGGTTTATGGTAGGTTTATTGGTACATCCACTGTACGCTGAGGCATTAAGCAAAATTGGGAAAAAATCCAGTTAAATAAATGTTAATCTTAATGATGCAAATTCTTCTTTTAGGCTGAGCTGCAACGAATTTAAAGCTTCCTAGAAAGTCTAAAGACTTCATAAAGCAGGTCATATAAGAATGTTTTTCTCTGTACCTATGAATTCCAAATAAATGGTATTTAGCGTTTAACGGTGAAGAATAACAAAGAAATCTGTATCTTTGCAAAAACTTCTCTAATGTGCAATGTACAGTATCAAATGACTTGCAGAAAAATGAGCAAGATTTAATTACAGTGGTTTTCTTCCTCTGTGAGAAGATGTTTTTCTATTCAAACTGGGTTTCAAGATTCAAATAACTACATACAGATATAGAACAGTCTCCCAATTTTATTCAGAAAACCCCCAGCAAACCAAGTGATACAAAGCCAAAGCACACCTTCACCATTTTCAGGTTACTCTGCACCTCCTATGCTCTCAACTGCACTTGGATTAGTCTATTACAGATACTAATTCTTGTTTTTAAGAATAAGATGATCCCCCAAAAATGGGCACAACACAGATTCATTAGAAACTACCTTTCATTTTATGGTAACAATAAATAAATTTTTTAAAAGCATAAATTTTCCAAACTTCAGCAAATGCATAAGGGGAACAAAGCTGCAGCAATATTGTACACCTACCTTGCTTTAGCACAGCATTGCCACATTTTGTTACTGCAATCTTGGCATTATCAATGGGGCCAGGAGGATCTAGTGCAACAGAAAAATTATTAAAATTGGGAGAGCTGAAAACAAACAGCAGGTTGGAGGTTCTATTTCCAACTGGAAGGAAAAACAGCTCATTTGTTTACTGCTTGTTCTTGTGCTGCTTAACAGTACGTTCTAAGCTGCTAAAAGCTAATCACATTTTTAATTAAGAGCAAATTTTCCAAAGCATTCATGATTACAGTTAAGTCTTCAAGCAACATAAAACACAAATTAATCCTAATTCTTACCCTTACCAAAGTTGCCCTAGAGCAGACTCTGACAAGACTGTAGAACATTTTATCAGTTTCCATTTTAAAACTTTAGAGGCATCTGAAGTCAGCCAAACTGACATTAGTACAGTTGTTACGGAGCTATCTGAGTTTAGATTGTGACGAGGTCACCTTTCCTCCAGAAGCTGCAGCATCATCTATCAGTTTGCACAACAAAATCCATCCCGCCTTGTACTTAGATCCAATTTTTCCGCTGCCGCTAACAGCGAACATCCTGCAAACAAGCAACATTCTTTCCAACACTATCCCATCGCCCCAGTGCTGTGAATTATTTTACTACATTCTATATCCTGGATGTATTTGTAACCTACAAAACCCGTGTCTTAGATGTTTAAGAGCTTTCGTTGTCTTTGCTATCTGTCCTTCCTACAGTCTTCTACCAAAGCAGAAACAGCTTAAACAACAATACAACAAAAGATTACCTATATTTTGAAATGGGGCAGAACTTACCACTGTCTTTACCCTTTACAAATCCTTCCCATTCTCTGAACCAGTGCATGCTGATGCAGTAAAATGTTGATGGAGATTCTTCTTCTTGGAATGCTCTATTAAGCTACAAGGGAAAAAAAACTATGGTTTTCTGCCCTTTTATTTCTTTAAACCACTGAATTCTTTTAACCACTGTAATTATTAACATCAAAACATTACACTGTAACAGAACATTTTAAAGAACCGCTGACCATAAGAACAGCAAACACCAGGTGAATACCCAAGGTGAGATTCTGACGCAGTGGTAGCCTTCATATTAAAAAGGCGATTTACTATTTAGTAAAATAATTCAGGAAATTATTTGTATTTCCTGAAAACAGCAACAAGCTCTTCTTAAGCACAAGTGCTTACTCATCAAACTCAAAAGGATAATTACTGTGAAGGCTGAACTTTCAAGTAGCAGAAGAAGGAGAGATCTTATTTTTGTAAAATAAAATAAAGTAGTGTTTTGAAAAATTTTCTCCATAATTTTATGGAAAGTTCTTTGTGTGATGAACTGTATCTTCATCTGTGTTTGTTTTTCCCCTAGTATTTTGAGCAGATGGTAGTACAGTTCCAAGCAAGGCACAGTGAACGAATACACTGGGACTTCTCATGACTTACGAATCTTTTTACAACATTATTAAGAAACAAGCAAAAAGCCACTTAAACCTTTAAAACCATTATCTTTTTAGCTCTGTAATAACACAGCTATACTTCCCCTTTGAAGTCATAAACCTAAAGCATCAACACAACTTCTTAAGGTTTCATATAGACTAAGTTTTGCAATCATTCCCTAAAGCCATCTTTTATAGAGGATAACAGAATTTTCTGCGTACTAAGCAGTAGCAATACTTGCACAACAGTGCACATATAATCACTGTTTTTACTGGAAAGATACTGACTGCTAAAGCAAATGAGGTTGACTCAATGTTGTTAATAATGATTACTAACTAGTGGTAACCCAGAGTAATGAAAATTCCTAAAAATTTCGAAAAACATGGAAAAGCTGACAGTCTCTGAAGTGTGATTAAAGGACAAGCAGAACTGAAAAAACGGAGTCAGTTCTATTTTTCTTCCTTTCATGAGTTGATATAGCAGAAATGGGACTCCAATGTCTCTGCATTTATTTTCACTGAAAACTTCAAAACACATTTTTGGTTTAAGAACTTCAAAATCATTACCACTAGTTATTTTACCATTCAGACTCAAGCATATCATCCTCTAACCCAGGGAAAATACAGTGGCTTCTTGATATTAATTATACAGATCCATTACAATACTAACATATTTACTTCACTTACGTTTGTTTATGTTTCTAATGCCTTTTTAAAAAATTAGAACTAATGATTATCATTAAATTTTTTCTTGGCACAGTATTATTGCACTTAAACCTTATCAGACTGCACAGAACAGACCACTGGCAGTGTATAAAGAACAACTGCTCACGTGGCTGCACTGTTTCCATACTATAAAAAAGCAATTTAAGAAACACATAGAACATTTTCTCTAAGTACATTTTCACATAAACAGTTCTCTGGGATTTCACAAGAACATTACTGCAGCCATTAGGAGAGATGGGGTGGTATATAGGTAGAGAGATATTTAATAAAGTAGATTTGTTACAGGAATCCCCTGTGCAATTCTGGTAATCCCTTGGGTCTAGTCGTGAATATCAGATGTTGTCCAGTAGCAGAATGGATAAGTGTTTACTTTTTTACCCGTATAAACATTTCCAATTCATTTTTCCTTCTTTTTTCAATTCTTTCAGACTCTATTTGGCAGGTGTGACAAACATACAGGTGGTTCACAGCTGGTCCTCCTCCATATCTGCAGTAAAAGTAAAAAAACCGAAACAATTAGCCTTGTGGAAAATATAATGTAAAAAGACCACGCACCTGTAGACATGGCAAATGTCAGTATGAATGGAAGGCTGACATGTGCCAGTCACAATGATCCAGAAAAGCCATCATTTATTCTCCTAGTAATATTCTGTACTCCATCCTAAGACCATCCTGCAAGTTCTGACTGCCTCATGTCAGTACAAACCATCTCAGACTCTGCTGCATCACAGACTTCAGAAGGAGTTACTATGGTTAGAACAGTCGGTGAGCAACTATTGTTACATACACACCTGGTGTGATTTTACCAAAGGCCTTTAAGAAACAGCCTGTGGAAACATTCCAGCCAGTTCTGTCTTAAATGTGTTCCTCCATCCTACTGCAGACTCTTCATCAGCTTTGCTACCTCCCTGACCCCAGCCTCTAAACTCATTTATTGTATTGCTCTTAATAGGTTATTCTTGACCCTTCGCTCACATTTTCCTTGTGTGAAACTGCATCCACGGAAGTCTACAGGGGCACTGCTTCTGAGAAGGATATTTTTGCATACAGAAAATGGATAATGGAAGAAAAATTCAGTACACATAGGAAAAAGGAAATAAACTGAAAATAGCATTGCTTTTATTTTTCACTTGTGTGCACCAAAACTTTAAAACATCAATAAAAAACTCCTTAAACCCTTACATGTATTGTTTAGGTGGCAGGAAATTACCAGCTAAAATATTTAATGCAAGTGCAACACAGAGTGTTCAAAGCCATCAGCAAAGCTATTCTGAAGCTTTTTGTTACTTTAGAATAAGGCATAGCTTGTAAGAATTCCTCCTTTATAAGCAAGCACTCAAACCTGACCGACATTAAAGTGTGGGGCAGTAACACAGAACACTCAGATATAAGTTATTTTGAAGCAGTACTGGCAGCTGAGGCTATGGATTCAAAGCCAACATAAAAGAAAAGCTGTCTCCAGCCAACAAGAGAACAGGAAGCTGATACAGAGAGCTCTTTCAAAAAACCTCTTGCAAAGTGTACTTTTGCTGACCTACTTTGTGTTATTTCATACATACCATACATGTTTATTGGTTTAATATTGAAGTATTACCCCAATAACACACTACTCTATGTAGTCTTTTACTTTGCACAAGAAAACGATACAAATCTGCTGTTTGCAATCCCTTCACTCAGCTGTGTGCCCAGAGGGCTGTCTTTTTCCTGAGCCACTAATTCTAAAGTCTGATGTCGCTGCTTGGCTCTCAAATTGTATCACTGGATTTTTTCCAATTACAGTTCAAAACTTACCTGCTGTACAGATTATCCCATATATTTTGAGGTAGCATTACAACTAGGTCCTCTATGAAGTTAGCTTTGTGTGGAGGAACACCTGCAGAAGCAACAAAAAACCCAAACAATAAAAAAAGGCCTTGTGGATTTTAGTGGGGGGAGGAGGCTATGTTAGAAGTCCCTAAATAAATAAAAAATAAAACCTTGCAATGAATTCAGAGAAATTATATGAAACAAGTTTTACCTCAGTGTAATCTATCACTGTATTTAGAGACACCACTCTAATTTTAGTCTCCTATGACTAAAGGACTTCTGTGAGGCTGAAAAGCTCATAAAAAGCTAAAATGAATGGCTGAAATTAAAGGGATAGAATCCATTTTAGATACTGATTTCAAAAAGCTTCTTAAGGTGTACAGTTAAAATGTCAGGATGATTAAATATTTTGATTATGCATGTAAACACATTAACAAACTGTCTATTCAAAATTCACTTATTTGCTGCAGACCTTTTGGAATTCTTTCAAACAACACGAATACTTGAAAGCAGAGAAATTTTGAGGAAGGCAGAAATGGAGGGGCTTGCAGCATTAGCAGTGTTGAGTTGAAGCACACGGTAAGCAACACCGGACTACGCAGGAATTCTTGGGAACAGGGAAAATCTAGTACTTGGGCACTCGGACATCGAGAGTCACCTGCTGTAGCCCTGCAGAGGGAAAGCCAAGGGGCTCACAGGGACTCTGCAGATTGCTACAGGGACACAATAGTCCTGTGTTAAAATTTTGGTTCAGCAACAGGGGCAGCACCTCTACCTTGTAGTCTAATGCAACTGTATTTTCTATTAGAAAATAGGTACCACATAGTAATGATTTTGTAGAATGTTAGCACTCAAATATGGATATTGCCCCAAATATATTCTGCTTACTGTAATGCTCATATTTTTATAAACATATAGCACAAGGTAACATTTTTATGCTCCTATACCAAATACACAGAATTACCACTTGATTTTCACACTGTTACGCACTGGATACTCTGCATCAGATCAATTTCTTCCAAAGCAGCTTTCAAACCTTCTCACTGCTTATAGCCCACAGCTGAGAAAAACATTTCGATGTGCAGATGAAAGTATTAAGGACGATGATACAGTGATAGGATTTTTAAAAATGTGAATGTTTAAGAAGCAAGCAGATAAGAGGAACTGCTCCTCTTTAAGAATCAAGAAAGTTTATGAGCAAAATCAAATGTGCAGAGAAAAGAAAAAAAAATAGGATAACTTCACACACTATCATTTCTAATTAGTCAACTACTAAAATAAGGAGTTTACTTAGAAGTTATAATTTACCTAAGAAGTTGTAACATGAACCTAGTATAATCAAATCCCTTTAATTAAAACAAGTATACACCACTTATAGCTAGAAGTTGACGAATTATTTTTAAATGATTCACAGTTAGAGTCTCACCTCCATGCATACAGAGAAAGTCATTATTTGAAATTGGTCCTGGCTCTGCAAAAGTCTTGAATTTATTTAACCACTGCCTGGAAACATAGAACTGCAGAAGACTTGGCTCCATCATATTCAGTAGCCCCGATATTCTCCGTCTCTCTCGCTGTGCTTCTTCACTGCTCTTTCTATTATAGAAATAGAAAGCATTAAACAAATACAGATCCTTGTGCACAGTGCAGATAACTTACTTTGTGAAAAGAAAACTCTGCCTTCAGGTAAATTACCCGGGCCTTGTCTGTACTTCCCAGTTTACACAGCCTAAGAAAGCAAACAGTTGGGCTGCAAGACAGAAGCCGATTATGTTGCAGAGGTGGTAAAGCACCGAAGGGCTGCGCCCATCTGCTCATTTCCTCTCTGCGGTGTTTGAGATAAAGCTTTGCAAGCTGCACTCCTTGGGCAGATGTTCCTTCCTTACCTTCACAAGTAAGGTTACACAGTAAATACATCAGGTAATTCCCCTACTTTTCCTGTATCCTCCTACTTTTCTCATTGTACAACTGGAAGTAACTCTGCTCTCCTGTTTTAGATACAATAGAATCTCTCTTCTCCAAACCAGTAGCAGTCTTTTGTGGATATATTCTTTTTTAAAGCCATATTTTATGAATGCTATTCTTATTCTTTTATTATTTTATTTGAATATGTTCAATCCCACAATCAAAGATATAGTGTTCTTTCTTGGCAATACAGCAGGACTTCCAAATTCCTTTTAAAAGGCCTACTAAGTCAGATTCATGGGCTCAGCTTGAACAGGAGTGCTCCTAATGAACGTTAAAACATTCTCAGAACACATTTTGGTTTTTATGCAACTCTGACACAACGTATTTTGCAGCCAACTTTTAGTGGAAATTTGATCTTAGTATCAGAAGTTTAAAATCTGAACATTGAGTTGCTTTTATTATCTCAAGTACAAAAGTTCCCTAGACTGAAGATGATAATAACATGATGTCTCACCTTTCATTTCAATTCTCAGGAAGAGACTAGCCTACAAACTGTATTAAATTAAATGTATAATAAAATGTATAATACAATGGATTAAATTACAACACAGTAAAAGCTCTGCTGTCCTTCATCCCGTCTGATAAAGACTTTGCACAATGCCAGTTAGGTCTCAAACAGTTAAAAAACCTTCTGTGTGCAAAACCTCCCTGTGTGCAGAACTCCCTTCCTCTAATTGAAAATAAGATGGTTAGTTCTTAATTGCTGCTTAAAGTTCTCTTACTATGCAGATTTCATTTTCATTTTAATATAAATGCTTTAGTTCTGACAGAGCAAGTGTTAAGGACATAATTGGAGGATTAAGTTGAAGTTGTTCTCCAGCACAGGCTTTTCTCGTTGGTCAAATTCTTCCATTATAATTCTCATGGGGCAGCTAATTCTGAAAGCTGCCCAGCTGCTTAAAAAGTAATTTACATACATGACTTAGAGGGGTATGATTGTACTTTTAATGCCTTACCTGTAGAAGAGAACATAGGCTTCTGCATTTTGCACTGTGGATTCTGATACTTCTGTGACACTCTGGTCATCAAATTCATACCACAAATTATTTAAATTGTTGCGACAATAAGCTATATAATGTCCACCTAGGGTGTAAGAAGCAAGAATTATTGAAAAATGTCTAGAGCTGCCCATTTTACTCTGCAACACATGAAAAGGAAGTCCTAAAAAAACCCCTCAAGTCTTAAATGGGAGAAACAGAATCATTAGCAGATATGACTTTGACATTAACTTCTGTCAAACTCAACAGCAGCTTTTTTTCTGAATTTCTATTAGCTAGTGGTGAGTTGAACACCAATTTCAGCACGTTCTTGCACTCTTCAAGCAGCGTGTTGTTTAATGCAGTCCTGAACCATGATATTCAGAGTAAGACTGACTGAACAATTTACCCTCATCTGTTCCCACAAAAAAACTCTTTTCAAATCTATGTATGCTTTATAATAGAAAGTAGCATAGATGTGGAAAAGCTACATGATATCACAACAATAATTAACTGTATTTCGAAGACTATTCATAATATATTTTAAATTATTACTATTTTTAAATCCATATTTAATTGCTAATAAGTAAATAATCAACTATCTGCTAAACTGATTACGTGAAGCACCACTTATCAAGCACTAAGTGGAAGCTGAAAAAGCATCCAGGAAAAAAAAAGAACGGAAAAAAACCCCAATTCAAACAGTGGCTACTTCAAGTTTGAGAAGTATGAGGGACTAACTTCTATACAAATCTATGAAGTTTCTGGCTTAAAACTTTTGTTTCTCCTTTTTTCCAGATCTTAATACTGAAATCATCTAGGCAGAAAGGACCCCAACATATAGCAATAAGATATTTATTGAGCTACTCATCACTACCCATAAATAGCAGTTACCACCTGTTTTGGGGTTAAATGGCAGCGACCATCCAAGAGAATATATTTTGAAAAAATGACTGGGATCTCTGTGATGCTTTGTAAACAGTTTCCAAAAAATTAAGGGACACAAAGCATTGACATGAATGGCAGTTGTGGAGAGCAGCTGATCAACTGGTCATCTGCTGGCAACATTATTTGTACATTTATGTTGTTCAACAGTGGATACAGTTTTCTTACTTAATACTCCAGGACCTGTTAATTTTTTTTCCACCTTCAATTTTATTTAGGTATGCCATATAATTTCAAAGATGTGCCAACTCTTTCAGAGCAAGCCTTAAATCTTTTGGGTCAAGGTAAAAATCACAGCATTCACCTTCCACATTATAATTATCATTGTTTATCTATTTACCCTTCAGTATATAGTTATCACCCTTAAAGAAAAGTGCTGATGTACCTACTGCAAAGACAAAACAATCAAGCCCATACTCACTGCTGGCAGTTCCATGATGGCAGATGACAGACAGGAGATCGTAGGTCACAATTTGAGCTGGACTGTCCTTCGCAAGGAAAGGCTGAAGGTCAAGGCCTTCCAAGGGAAAGGACACATGGGTCCCAATTTTTGTCGAAAACATAAGTTCATGCCTAAATCTTTTGAGATGAATGCACAGAATCTGTAAGAAGGATTGACAGATTCAGTCAAGAGCTATACATGCTATTTGATATTAAATACCTGAACTACGTGTGCCATCTTTTATCAGCCCAAAAACAGTTCTCCCTATGACCTGAAGCATATTCACAAGCTCTGCGTTTTAATCAGCTGTGGCTACTAACACAGATGCAGCACTGAAAAAGTGTACCTTTTCTCTTCCTCAATGCACACATTACACAATCTTGTCATGAGGGACACTAATTCTTCCTGATTATTGAAGCCATCAACCCATGCTTTGAAGTGTAAGACTGGATTACGTTTTAAATGTAAAGTTACAAATGTTACTTATAAACAAGCTTTCCAGTCTGGCTGTGGTGTTTAATTCCATGACCTACAGTGTAAGTAGTAGTATATATAATAACATAGAATAGAAATGTGTTACTGTCTGCAGACCAACAGTAATAACAGAGGGAAATCCCATTCCCATACCTGTCATGTACAAGATTCATTTTCTTAAAGGGTGAATAACCACATTGCTCACATTCTTAAACAAATGCCAGCACGAAGGTAGACTTTCATCGCACAGCATTATAAACACAATTTACTCCATGCAACTCATTAGTCTTATGTTCCTAATCATGCAGAAAAAGTGCTTTAAAGTGCATATTGTAACAGTACCTCAGGAAATTTTTGCACTTTGCAGAATTTCACTCCGTTTCTTAACCTAAGCAAAGAAAAAACCAAACCAAAACAACCAATAATTAATTCTGAAAAGGTTTTACTTCATTGCGCTAGATCAGCAAAAGCCTAAGCTGAACATTGCGTTAGTAAACCCAAAATATTTCTGGAATGTAGACTAGACATGGAGCAGCCAAAATGATACAAGCAATGATGGTTCACAAGACAAGACAATCTGTACTGCTGAAAAATTCAAAACAGCAAGCACGATCAAGTCCCAACCAGCCAACAGTTTCTCTGAACATAAAGGAAAGAACTTGAAGCTTCATGAAAGCTGATTATCCAGCAAAAGACAAAAAAAAAATGAACCAAGTTTACTTCTAAGAAATTATCTACAGCACATCCAAGAAGGATTAACACTCTTGTTCTGTAAAGGGCTTCAAGCAGTCTTCAAACCACTTCTGTTTCTTGGTTCTTTAGTATTTAGGGCCATAGTTCATTTATTTAACACATCTTAGTGACCTAGCGCATATCAGGGGAAAGCTGCTAGTATTAGAGAGGGCTAAGAGCTTTCATTTTGTCAAACAAAACCAACTTAGATCTAAAGGTATAAGGGCATGAGAAAGAATTAAACACGTGGTAGGGTAAGTCGGTGCTTCCTGACCCCTGCACCTTGGTAATACTGAATTTCTGACAGCCAGAACACAGGGTCATATCAAAAGATGAACAGTATTGGGACATACCCCACAGAAATAAATGTCTCTTGACTAACGGAAGCAGTAAAACCTCAAATTAAGACAAGGTAAAACAAAGGTAAAAGCCAGCTTACTTTTTACACCTTCCACAGCTGTACATGTTATCACCTGCAAACATCAGGGAGAAGAAAACCAGCCATTATTCTCTAAATCGGAGCAGTTATCCTTTAAGTGCGTACATTTGCTATATAAAAGTTTCAAGGGAATTTATCTTTAGGTTGCATCCAATATTTAACAGTCATAATTCTGTTGACATAGCAACTACAGGAAAGGTTCTTAAGTTTTATGTCTTCAACTATGAGCAGTACAGTATAATCTGAAGAGAAGATGCTATATAATTTAAAAGGGAAATAATTTACTACGTCCAAATTGAGGTTATGAGAATGAATATTAATATAGTGGGTTTGAAATTTTGATGAACCTTCAGTTGATACAGTTTCACTAAACCAAATTCAGGCTGACTTGACATTTCTAAAGCAGCTTTCATAGGCATTTCTTATGTCAAATATTCAGTTGAATGAGAAGCTTACCTTTCCGAAATGAATGATCCCAAAAGAACAAGGATTGACTGTATTACACTCTAACAGGTGGCCTCTGCTTAATTGCATTAAGCTAAGAAGATATTAATCATCTCACTGTGACAGGAGGAAAAAAACCACAGAAGAAACATGTTCAGGTAATTAACCTCTTACCCTTGAGCTCATCTCTGGCGAAAAAGGCAGCAAGACAATCTTGTAAGGTTACAACTGGACCCCAAAACCAGCTAGGAACACATGAGACAACAAACCTGAAACATCATTGACAGAAAAGAAAGAAAACCAACAAATGTTCTGCCAGAAGAGCAGAAACTAGAATTTCAAAATAGATGATTAAATAAAACAAGGTAAATATTATTTACCTTTTGAAGTATTCCATAAAAAAGGCTATCCATCCCTGGGGGGCATACGCTTCTCCACATGACCCTGCCTTGACTAGAGATGTCTGATGACTTGCAGAATGGAGTTTAGCGAGATCTTCCTTACCTGGAATAGGCAAGGACAGATCCTGAAAGGTCTCCAGGGTTACAGACAGCTAAGGAAGAAAATAAATGAAACACAATGGAATTAAGCTTGAAGACAAACAGCAATTAAAATGAATTCTGTAAAGTTCACTAGTAACTACCAAGTCACTGCATAACTGAAGATTCCACAAGGTAGCAAAAATAATTATAAAAAAGTAGATTAATAAGAATTAGTTTTCTAA
Source organism: Mohoua ochrocephala (assembly GCA_013398855.1). NCBI lineage: Eukaryota > Metazoa > Chordata > Aves > Passeriformes > Acanthizidae > Mohoua > Mohoua ochrocephala. The sequence goes on along the minus strand of VZTA01013818.1, from coordinate 585,531 downwards.
AAAATGAATTTTTAGAGGAACCAAAAAACCCATTTAAGAATGAACTTGCACATTGTTATCACCGAAATTTTTTTTTAGGTCATTATTATTTGTCTTCGTATCAGTCACACAAAGCACTATGATTTTTGCCTCAGGCTGTGTTATACAAAGTAGTTTCAGAAAGCTTCAGTCCATTGTTTCCACAGTATTTTACTCTGACATTATCTTGACCTGATGTAACTGGACTCGCTGCAAGGGGGACTCAGCTGTGCATTTTCTTGCTCCTATACTTTATTTAGTCATCACATAGTCCCAGAGTCAAATGTCAAACACATTTTAGAAATTCTTGTTTGTTTTTTGAACTTGTTCACCAGATTACCCTGAGGTCTCTGTATTCTTAGATCTAAACCAAGAGAAGTATTAAAGACATGTAAGCACACCAGGGTTAGGTTTAAGCCTTATGTTGAGAAAGTTGTCCCCAATGTAAAGATTTGGATATCCAGTATTTGATATGATTGCTTTGAATCTAAAGCAGTCCACCAGACATATTTAGATAACTGACTTTTAAAAAAATGATCATGTGTGCTGTTCCAAGTAATTCTCTGAGCAAATAGTACAGGAAAAAAAAAATCAACTCTTCCTTCCTATGTTGCACCTCCTTTTGCAGTAGAGGACAACTTCAGAAAGCAGCTAATGATTCATATCACTGCAAAAGTTAGCGTCTTTACTCGGATTTTTTGAAAGACCTTAATTTTGTTAGTCTCAATCTATCTGATAAGACTGTTACAGCATTATATTAGATTACCGTCTTATCTTTTCTTTGAAACATTAGGGACCTGAGAACTTAGGACAGTAGCGGGAATGCATTAGGATATTCAGAACATTACTAAAAACGAATCAGACCTAAACGAAGTTCAAGAGCGAGCTTCTTTCTCCACTTGCTGTAAACCAATTCTCAAAATGTTATTTTTCAGCTCTGAGTAAATATCCAGCTCAATGAATACAAGCTATTCTAAACACAAAGTGCTGGTAGTAGCCACTATTACAATTTGAGAAAACGAGTATGAAACAACCCAACCTTCTGAGGAAAGCTGCCACAAAAGAATTTCAAGTTACTAGAGAACGACTATATTCATAAAGCAGTAAGAAAAGAACATATTAAAAGCTAGAACTTTCTCTCCTTACCCGATCACAAGTCAAGCACTGGACTGAACTTATTATAGTCCCATCGAATATATCAGAGATAACACTCCTGTACTTCTTGCGCTTCTTCCTTTTTGGTGACGATACCGTTGAAACTATAAAATGACAAAAATAAAATGTTGCAGTAAGCCAAAACCCAGTGGATTCTGATTTCCTCCAGCTTTGTGTAATATAATTAGAAGTCTCATATATTCAGGGTTAAATTATGAGCCAAGCTCTGTTTTCTATTTACTAAATATTTCATAAGAATTACAAGATCACATCACTGCCAGTACAGGCAATTCATGTGGGTTCCTCAAGCAGCTGGGGACAACCAACAGAAACTTTTGCCTCTCTTAAGTAAAACTCAAACTGCCAGTCTTGAAACCTACAGCCTATTGCTACACGATTGATTTATCCTGACAAGAATCCCCCAAGGTATAAAAAGGAACATTTTATTTGACGCTTAATTTGATCAGATCTTCCCGAGAAGCTTTAACCATGCTGGGCTGAAGAGCTCCCACACAAGGTTACTGTATCACAACACTGATGACAGTGGATTGAAGCAGACTAAAGGTACTACTGGAGTCTCTTATTAAAAAACCCCAGGTCTCTCAACCTCTCCTTGGGCATGACAAGCACCAGTGACCGAGTACCTCTTCTGACAGACTCACTTCAGGTTGTCTAAAACCCTCCTGTAATGGTGAAGCCAAAACTGGAGACAGTAGTAGAGATGCAGTGTCAAAGCTGCTGAACAAATGAACCAAGGAGGTCAATGATTTAAGTCCATTAAATCACTGTCATGCAACACCAACGCTAAAGCATTAAAAAGATAACACGAATGTTCAGAAGTTCAGAACTTATCCGGACAGGCTATTGAATGAAGCAGGATTACAACATTAAAGTTGTATTACTTTTTGGTTTGGGTTTGGTGCAATGCCTTAAAAGCATGCTCCGAAAGACAAGCTTTGCTTAAAGTAGTCTACTGTTAGACAAATCAGGGGGAAAAAAAATATATATTGTTCCTCATGCCCTATAGCAGCACTGTCTTATATGTAAAGGCAAGTAGAAGTATAAATATTCCGGATGCTCATAAATGCATTGTGCCACAGTGCCAAAAGAAATACTCTGCACTGCAGGGTATTTCAACAACCATAAGGCAGCCAGCATTTAGAGGTCTATCTACAGTACAATTATACAAGGCTCCTCAAACCTTAATTGACTAAAATGCTGATTTACTGAACTTCTGCTGAAGAACTAATGAGCTCATTCTCTGGAGAGCATTACCTTTGGGGGTACTAACTTCTTACACCTTTCTCCTCTCTCCAAACCAGTGCAATTGAGAAAATTGTCTAAAAATAATACTCTGTCCTCCCAAAATAGAGGCAAATACTATTCATGCTTCAAAAGAATCAGAAGATTACAGAAATACAGGGAATGATCTTGCATATCCAGCTTACATAACACTCCCTCTCCCCACCAGAAACAGGGATAAAAGCCCCTTAGAAACAACACTGCATTGTAACACAAGATATAAGGAACACAATGAAAACTATAATACAGAGTAATTCAGTACCAGGAAGAAAATAAAGAGCCTCTACCTTTTTTGTGGGCTTGTGCCAGTGAAGAGCACGATGGGAATGATTTTGGAGGGCTGTTTGATAAGCGTGTGTTCATCCCTTCAATTGATGATGGTGTTTGGGCCGCAGATACGTCATTCATGTGAACGTCACTGATGAATTCTGAAATTGAGATTTGCACAAATTCTATGAAAAAAATTACTGCAGAATGAACAGACACAATGGTCATGTAACTTATTTACCCACACTGTCAGGCCACTGGACATTTAGGAATGTAGCACCATTTCAGTTCCTTTTATGTTAAGAACAGAACAAAAAAACCCCACTCTTCTGGTTATCTGAAACCTTACCCAGTACAAATAGTTAACTTTCAAGGGCATTAAAGCTGGATTCAGAACACCTAAACTGAAAAAATAAACTAAGAAGGTACATTGTTGACACGTAAAACCACCTACCCTATTTGACCTATACCTCTACTACATTCTACAACTCACTTCCACTCCCACAGATACTCTGGCTAAGATTTTGACTATTTCAATTGCACTTTAGCAATGCATTACCTGAGAATCTGCTGTGTATCTGGACTTTGACAGTTCCTTGGTTATTTAAAAATTCAGTGGTCTCTGAAGCAGTGTTCGTATCTTTTTCCAAGTCTTCCACAGAATTTGCTCGTTTAAGTTTGTTGCTTGGTATTTTCTCTTTCTGCCAGTCTTTGGATGTGACTGAGTTGTTATCATCATCCTGAATTAACATGGTTGTTTCTGCAGGATCCTCTAAGACAGGTTTGAAAATTGTGTCATTTTCTGTTTTATCACAGCTACCACAGGATTCACAGGGCTGAAAGCCTAAGTCTGACTGGCTCTTATCTTCTTCCATACTCTCTTCAACACTCATAGGCTGGGCATCTTCCAGTTCTACAACTGGTTCTTTAAGTTCCTCATGAAGCAAATCCATTAGACAACGCAAAAATTCTTGTGCGTCCTAGAATTTTAAACAAGTTTTACCACATTACTCTATTTTATCTGGAAGATATTCATATCAGGAAAAGATACAGACAACTAAAACGAAAGCTGGCTGTTAGAGAAGGATAAAGAAAATTCCTCTGTCCCAGGTCTAACGTTCAAAACGACTTTCATTTCCAGACCATGTATGTTTCCTGCATACATTTCTTGCATGTCACAATCTTATCATCCCAGTTTCCTCCAAAACATTCCAATTTGCAAAAATAAATTACTCTAACAACATCAGCAAAAATGCTGCCATAGCTTACTGGAACGATAAATGTAACTCAAACAACTACCAGCAGCGTGGTCAGACTCCAGCTTTGCTTGTAATGGAACATTTTAGAGACAGTTTTTATAAGCCTTATCCAGCAAAGCAACCAGAGCCTTGCTTTCACTGGGCATGAAGCACTAATTTATTAAAAAGTGCCATGATGCTACTTAGCCTGTCTTTCCAATGCATCACACCACCACCAATATTACAATTCTTCTCCTAAAGCCTCAACAGGATTCCCCAAATGTGTTCCCACAAAGAGCTGTAAAGTATTACTACAAGTCTAATCTGTGTTTGGAAACATCTTAAAAGCCACCAAATTTCATCGATCAGTGCAGCTGCCTGGTCCTTGGCAATAGAAAGTATCTAATAAAGCAGGCATGCGAGAAAACAAAAGCCTCTTGTGGGCAACTACTATTGCTTTTACTTTCTTCTGTTTTCCTTTTTGCATTCTGGTTGTTCATAATACTAATTTCTGCTGCTCAACATTCCCATCCATCAGAGCAATTACTTTTTAAGCTCAAAACTGCTGACTACAAAACATTTGTTTTCTTAAAAATTGCAACTTACAGAACTGAGTAACTGAGTTTGGATTTGGGTAATGAAAAAAAACCCAGTATGCCTACTTGCTGGCAATCCTTTCATAAAAAACCAAAATTAACAAAAACATCAAGACACAGATCAACTGATAAACATTCTTCATTGATCAATGTCATTTTCTCCCTGAAGATCGGACACGGCTGCCCAACTTGCAAGGCTGAGCACTAGGAGAGTGCTGGTTATGAAAGCCCTGCTTTGTTGTAAGTGCTGCCATGAAACCTGCTGAACATACAACTGAACTATGATCCAGGCCTAACCTAAAAAGGTTCTCATTAAGCGTTACTCTGCATGGAAAAAGACGTTTTCATCAGTGTTCAAAGCTGCAAGAATAAAGTTTCCATACAGTGTGTTTTTGGTTACCAAGGCTGAATTTCTACTTTTTCAGAAATCCATGTGGCACTTTAGAAATTCACGAGCAGATTACAGAACATTAGGATTAGTATTTAAACACTGACTTTACAGCTACATGCAGCAATTGAACATTAAAACGTGTCCTAATCCTTCACTCCACAAATATGAAACATAATGGAAACAGCAAAATTCCTTTTAATAAATGCAGATTCCTGGAAGATACCAGTAGGCTTTTCTAATTACAAGGTTTAAATTTTTCACCTAGTCCTAAAGCTTTTAATGAAGTGCTCCAAACTGTACGAATGCACCAAGATTTGGTATGAAGGAGCAACTGAAGGATGCCTTTGCTACATAATAATCCCTACCTATTTATCAGGCTACCAACTTGTGGTTCCTGTAACACACAAATGGTGGGGCTTTCTTCCAAGATACTAAATGGAAACGCATACTGTGTATTTTTTTTAAACATCATTGGTAGATAAATATATTAGAAATCTGTTATATTCTTTTTTATTTTTGAACATCTTCATTTTGTCTTCTGGGACTGCTCAAACATTAGCAGCATTATTTCACACAAAGGAGAATTTCAGATATTATTACTTAAATTTTCCTGAAAGAAAAGGAGTTATTCTAAATTGAAGGCCTTTTGAGAATTTGATATAAATAAATATAAAACATGACTTAACTACTGATTATTCCATTTCAGATGATCTACATTCAAGTCATATTAACTAAAGTTTATGTTGCATTTGCTTTAAACAAATATAGGAATTAAGGTATCTTAAGCATTAGATTTCTAATTAAGAGGTAACTTAATGTCTTAGGCAGATTTAAAAGACGTCAGAAAAGTTTTACCTGTTGAGAGTAGCCGCGAAACATTGGATTAACAGTTTTAATTCCTTGAAATAAACCAGTAGGAACAACAGATCCAGGCCTAAAAAAAAGTTTTAAATATATAAACACTAAAAAAGAAAGCATTTAAGTGGATTTTTTTATCTTTACTGGGTTCATAATGTTACCTGCAACTGAACACCAGTAATATTAATCTTAACAAAACATAATATTGGTATCGAATTATTAACTACACGATTTTTAAAAATCTGTCATCCAGCTGAAACAGTGACTGTATCAGGCCTGTTATGGCACATTTCTTGTCAGACAATCAGATAACAAACCAGACATACTCTTGGCACTGAGCACAATTACTGTTTCTTTACCTTTGTATTTATATTTTGAAGTATTTTCTTAGACAGATATAACACAAATTCCACATAAGGAAATAAGAGAAATTGATAAAACATTGATACAGAACGAAGGACACAGAGAGGATAAAGTAAGCAAACATTTCAGATGTATTTCTGGCAAATATAAACATTTTTAAGAGCTTAATGCTCGCGCAGTGCTCGTCTAATCTATTTCTTGTCCTATTTTTGGTATATATGGAAAAGAACAGGTCATAAGGAGTGCTTGAGCCCTGCAAGTTAGTCTTTCCTTCCTCTTTTTTTTTTTTTAAGAGGAATTCTGTGAACACATGCAATAAAAATTAGAAACCTAGGACAGATTAATGCATCCCTCATGACTCTGGAGTCTATTTATTATCATTTCATCACCAAAATGATTTAATACCTGCTTTTGTGCCAGAGTTCTGTCATCAGCTTGAGGTAACTTTTACAAATTGCAGGTTTCTTATCTGTTCGGGCTAAGCCTCCGCAGTCAAGAAAAAAGTGCGTCAAAGGTGGGCTGAATAAAAAGCAGAAAACAGTCATTTTTTCAGGTTGTTAAAATACAACAGGAAATCTGCATTTCATACAGGATTATAAAATAAGAAGAGTAACACTATTTTAGAATTGAGCAATTCCACTTCCTACATTCTTAAATGCTGCGACCAAACATTTCCTGGTAGGACAACTTCAGCGGTACAGCCACGCTGCTCCTCAAACGTGCTCTGACATTTCTCAAAGCACCAGAATTGTCTACTGGGATTCAAATTCAAGGCAATTCCTACCAGCTGTCACAGAAGTACACACGTACCACTCCAGCAAGGATCACCATGAGCCTAGTCCATAAACAGCATCCCAAACAAATCTTTTCTCTAGAATCCAACAGTGCCACAAGATGTGTGTGGGCAAATAATTTCTACCTAAATGATTATTTATGTTTCTTCCATGCAGTGCTGCCAACTCATATACTCTCTCCTCTCCCTTCAACCTCCTTTCTGAAGTCACAACCCCTCATACACACTGGACCCATTTCTCTCCAAGAAAGGAGACATCCCAGCAAACTTGCAAAATTTGGCATTTCTCCACAGAATACCTTCCTCATGGTGCCTCGTCCACTTCTTTATCTTCCAGGGGGATCTGCCTCAGTTCTCCTCTCCCTCATCAAAGAGCCTCAGTGAGGTCCTCAGCCCTGCCCGCTCTTGGCCCGTGGCCAAAGGTAGACACTCACAGTGACCCTGTGTGACACCTGCTCAGGACCTGTCACTGCCCCACCACTCCTGCTGCAGGAAACTTTACAGCTGGGATACTGTTTCTATCTGTTCAACTTCTGTAGCTTTCTCCTTTGTGAATTTGTCTAGTATTCCCACGGGGATGACATGGGGTTTTGCATTCTATCCATCCCTACCATGATTTAGCACAGAACGTTCCAGACACATTGTTTGGAACAACTGAATTCTGATCCTAATATCTCTCTTTTTGAATTAGGGTTTATTCTTATGCATTTCCTTTGATTTTTCTGTAGCAAAGGAAAAAAAATAGAGACCAATCCACAAATCCAGTAGCTTTTTTCAGATTTTCTTCTAATTTCTAAAACTGCATATATTTTTATGCAGGAGGCATTAGAATGAAACAGGGAAAAACCTGAGTGGCCCATATACCATAATAAATTGTTTGTAGTATACAAGACTGAGAGTCAACAAATATATGTCCTCTTCCATGGTAGTGCAGCTCTTCAAACCCCTTAAGTCCATCTGGAAAAAATGCACGCATAAGCAAATATAAAATTGCATTAACTATCATTTTCCTTACCAGTTGGAAAGAGCTTGTAAAGCTGCATTCATGTAACAAGTGTTTCCAATATTTTTTAATCCTGTTAGACCTGAAAAACAGAATAAATACAAGTCTGTTAATCCAATAATTCCTAGAAAATACATACTAATCAAAATACTCAAGTAACAGTTGAGACGCCAATTATAATGCAGAACTGCAACTAAAAGAAACACAGGACTCTTAAAGGAACATCAATCTAACTAGAAGTAGTAATTAAGTGTTTTGATCTTGATTGATTAAAACACTTCAGACAAGTGGATTGTATTTCATCTTGCTAACTTTTCATGGTTTATGACACCTGCAGATCTTAATTTAAAATATGTTTATCAACACTGAAGTTTTACTTCAGCTTAATGACTTATCTGTTCAGTTAAAGTGCTGCTATGCTGCATTTGTAACTAATCACATTACCAAAAGCTTCTCAAAGATTTCGTTCTTCTGTCCCAAATTCACGCTAAGTCAGATTACACTCAATATTCAAAACCTACTCAGCATGTGATTATCCCAGACTAGTCCTGCAATTAGTCTTTTTCTATTTCAATGATACACCTTTACTTTTATAAACAGACTGCTCAGTTTAGACTTCCCCACATAGTTTATGCCTAACCCACACTCTTTACTTTCTTTACAGATAGTCACATATACTTTTTCCACACACATGAAAGTTACAATTAACATATATTCTTCCCATGATTATGAACTATGCTATTCATGGCTACTAAAGTGCTACATTAACGAAATAACATTTCAAAATAAAATTGCTTTTGTATGAGGGAACAGTAACATTTCTAAGCAAAGAATCAGTAAAACTCGAAAATTTAAAAAACTTAACAAACATTCAGCAACCAATACTGCTGACTCTATGCAATTCTTGAAGTATAGGAACTACTCCAGTAGTTTTAGTCTGTGGCAGAAAAATAAAAGTTACTAAGAAAATCTTTCTACATCTGAAAACCACTTGGGTTACTTCAGTTACAATTTCTAATAGACAGGACTGAAAAATTAAGTTTTAAAATGTCCTTCTATCTGTCTGAATGGAAATACAGTCCTACTTCCTGTACCAGAACATGCACTCCAAATTCTGCTACAAAGAGAACAATCATTCTCACTGAAATTGGAAAGCAAGAACAGTCAGAGGATTTTAATTTTATTTCATTTTTTCAGAAGTAGCAGATATTTCAGGAAGATACTCTCACTGCATTTTTCCAGCCTGTAGTATTGCAAGGAAAGTTTTCAAACAGACTTCTTTTCTTGTGAAGATATATGCTAACCAATGCTTCACCAAAAGCATTTCAAAAGAAATTTTAAGAGCAAAGTTAGAACAAAGCTAAAGAAGTTTTTTCCTTTCAATTTGGTAAGTGTCTTAACATGGTCACATCATCATTACTGGGAACTTTAATGCAATTCTAATTGTATATTATTGCAATGTAAGCTACATTCCCCCAAATATTAATAACACCAGAAGAGATAAAAATATACAAATACACGCATTGGTTGGAGAAACTCACTAGGGATAAAACACATGGCGTAATGATTTAAGGGCAGATGGCAAATTAGTGGGGTGGTGTCATATCCTGTAAGACTGTGCCAGACAACAGAAGGGACAAGGCAGGTTTTCTGACCAATGCCAGCAGACTTAGGAGAGGGAAAGCTGGGAGTTGATGAGTGAAGGAGACCCATTGCTGTGGTCTAACTCTAGCTGGCACCTCAACCCCCCAGAGCCGCTCGCTCACTCCCTCACGGTGGGATGGGGGGAATTGTAAAAGTGAGAAAACTCATGGGCTGAAATGAAGACAATTTAATAGGTGAAGCACAAGCAAAGCAAAACAAGGCATTCATTCTCCACTTCCCACGGGCAAGCAGGTCTTCTGCCATCTCCAGGAAAGCAAGGGTCCATCATGAATAATTGTTACTTGGGAAGACAAACATCCTAGTTCTGAAAGTCCCCATCTTCCTCCTTCTTCTCTCAGGATGCCATATGTTATGGAATATCCCAGCGATCATTTGGGGTCAGCTGTCCCACTTATGTCCCCTCCCAACTTGTTTGCACCCTCAACTCACTCCCTGGTGGGTGGTGTGAGAAACAGAGAAGGTCGACTGAATGTAAGTCCTGCTCAGCAATAACTGAAACATCCCTAAATTATCAACCTGTTTTCAGCACAAATCCAAAAACATAACCTCATAGCAGCTGCTGTGAAGGAAATTAACTCTTGCCCAGCCAAAACTGGCACATGCATAAATCAGAATAACTTTTCTCTCATCACTGATGGAAAACAAACTGCCTCAACATATGCAATGGTATCTCAAAAACAACAGCTCAACAATCTGCTGGTCATATTTTTCTGAAAAAAGTGGTACTTAGAAATATTTTCTTTACCATCAAATACACCCATCCTGTTAGGAATGATCAATAATAATCTGCGACTGTTAAGAAATAGTACTTATTATGTTCTCTTATGACACGAGAGATTAAAGCTTCACTGTTGGGGATTAGCTTCACTGTTTGGGATTTCATCACTCTTATTTTCATCTTTACACTAGATTTAGTATTAGGGTGGGGTAATCTTTGATACAAGAAAGTTTGGCAGTGCATGAAATCAATTACGTCAAGGAGAAAACAAAAACCAAAACCCCACACTAGGATTCTCCAGGCTCAGAAAAGCATTATTCAAAACGCAGGAAAGCGTTCAAATCAGGAGTCTTTTAGGGCAGGCGAAAACAGTAGAACAGATTTTTTAAAAGCCTACTTTAACCAGAGTGGCTACAATACCAACTGCACTAAACATTACTCCAACATGCTTTCTTATTTCTGTTGCTGCTTGCACAGGTGCACTGGGTGCACTACAATTTATCACCACAACCACTGCTCTGAAGGTAAGATTGCTGCAAGAAAGGTGAAACTAAAAATAAACATCTGAGTTGGAGCAGAAAAGGAAACAGTTGTACTTAGAAGAGAATGAGTATACAGCTGGAAAACAGACTTGAAAACATACTCATGCAATAATACACAGGGTTTTGCTTTTATTACCTCTGGTCTTCAATTCATCTTCTTCCACTTCTATATCCAAGTCATCAAATACAGCTGCTAATGGGATCTTCAGTGTGGGATTACTGGGTATTTTAAAATCCTTAAAAGCATAAAAAGAATATTTACTTCTATTTATCACTTTTCCACTTAATGAAGCTTATGTGTAATTCTACCAACAAATCTAGAACCGGAAAATGATGTGAATGCATTTTGAAATTCACTGCACATGAAGTGAGAACGTCAGGATTCCACAGGTACCCTGAGAAAGTTTACTAAGAAACCCCCCAATGTTTTTTGTTTTCAGGTCGATGTATGATTTTCTAACAACAACTGAAGAACCAAAACAAAGCCAGGGATGGCATCTCTTTCCCCTGGGTAACAAAGCAGCCAGCATGGAAGAGCTAAGGCAGCAGTCATCACCTAAGCCAGTGTAGGTGTTTTTGGTGTGCCACCAGATGGCTCACTACAGTTAAGAAGACAAATTAAATTCTTGAAAGAAAAATGTACAGATAGAGAAACAAAGTAGTAGACAGGCAGGCATTTATTGCATGACAGGCTCTTTTTGTGAGCACATAAATAAAAACTCTAAACAAAATGTTTCATAGACTTTTTAAGTTCTACTGATTTTTCTGTGTATTATACCTGTTTCCTTGGAAGATTAAAGCAGGTTAAATATAATAGAATAGAAGTTCAGAAGTCTGAACTCAGCTTTATATCAAGTGACAAGAATTTCCAGACAACAGAAATTTTTTAAAAATTCCAATTGAGCTGCTGGCATTTTATGAGAAAATGACCAGATAACATTCATATTAAATACTAAACTCTGAAGTAAAAATATTTCTTCATTACACAGACTGAAAAACTGCTCATCTTTCTGTTCAACCTGTGCATGATGGGCTCTCTTCTTCAGCTCTGTGTCCCAAGCAAAACACATTTAGAAACACTGTACTTCTACTTGTGACTATTTTAACCGAGTTACCTGTCATCTTTATGTAACTACATTACATAGGCAATAAAGAAATAACACTTCTTTTTTCAGCTACAAGCATTACTCCAAACAATTGTACTTAAGAAATTGCAGTGTAAATTTCTCCAAGACAACACTCATCTAAGAAAAAAAGAAATCAGAGTGAACAGTACTGATGCCAGTAAAGCAAAAAAAATTTATGAAAATAGAGAGGAATAAAGCCACAAGAATGGAGGAAAAGTCAAGTCTCTCACTTAAGAGAAAACACAATGTTCACTGCAAAGCTACAGCTGCCTTTGTTCCATTGGGTTAAAAAATACCTGCACACTGTTTTCTTGTGCTTGGTGAGACAGTCTTGTACTTGGTAGTGGAGAATGAGATCCTAATTTTCTATCCAGGAATACTTCCTTACTACAGGCGTAACACCAAACACGGAGAGTAGTAAGGTTGACGGTTAGACAGTGCTTTGTCTCCTAAAACAGAACAAAAACCACAACTGGGATTCAGAAATTGGGAAAAACTAAATACTGCTACATGCAAGCTAGAAGAGCTACATTAAAATTCTAGGGTTTTCAACAATGAAACAAGTATGTGCGTCAGAATATTTAAAAAGAGCAATTCAATTACTGACATTTTAGCACAAACATTCGTTTTTAGTACAAACCACTCAAATTAGCAACAAGATGCAATCAGAATCTAAGACACTGTCATATCTGACATGCCTCTCCGTAATTAAAAAAATAAGAAGAAAGCCTCTTGTTAGAAGTGCTACAATTCACAACAAACCAGTTTTCAAGGAATATCTGTAACTGGCCATAATGGGAGCTACCTCCTCTACAATGTTTATTTCTACTGGTTTGCTGTAAGAAATTCAGGCTATGTGCAGCAATCTGAAGACTAAGATAAAATTTTTAGTTCAGTTACAGTAAGAGGTGCTCAGATCAAACCAAACAATCTAGACTCAAATCATTCTTTTGTTGACAGCTTCACACTGTGAAGCAATATAAAAACTTGTCAAATGAAGAATATTTTTATTGTTCAAATCTTATTTTTTTTTAACCTCCTTGCTTAATGTAAGATTGGGTACACAATTGCTAGCTTCCTCCAAATATTTTCACTAATCCTTCCTGTATTTCTTCCTTATATGTCAGTATCAGCCAGGTTTATAGATAATGAGGGGATTTGCTAAAAGTCAGGAAAATACTACAACTGCTGCAGGATGCCCAAGTTCCTCCTCCCTTCATTTAGTAAAACCTTGTACGAGAACAATGTTGTTAATGTAAAGTGGGCTAAAATCTCTTTAGGTAGCCCTCCCCCTACTAAATAAAAAAAATCAGACTTACATAAATAATTCAAACAATTTTAAACATGAGAATACGCTTAATTCTGCAGCTTCGGATCCATACATAATTACAAGACTTCAGAGCAATAGCTTAATAATTTTCTTGGAGTGGACACAATGAACGTGACTATTTGCAGTACAGGGAGCCTTGCTGGTGTAAACTGGAGTAAGCAGAAATTGATTCATCCCAACCTCACTTCTCTCATTTTAATAAGTTTATTGATATTTTTATTAAAGAAGAAGCCAGAAAAGTGCTTACTATCCTCAAATTAAAATTAAGTAATAACAAAATCAAGACAAGGATGTCACTGACAAAGACAGTTTGCCTGCTTTCTCCTACCCGGCAAGTACATAACATTGCTAAGGCAGCAGGAAAGCAGGAATAAACTACTGTAAGAAGCCAAGAGGTATAAAACTGTAGGCAAGAAATTCAGGGACCATCTGTTCCCCAACTACTCTAGGAACACCTCATCTCTGAGTCTATTGCAAAGGCTTTAGAACTGTGATCCAGCTTTAACAGCTGATTTAAAAAACCCCTGAAAGTATTTCTATAGATTTATATTAATGCACTATCGATTTGTGTAAATGCTCTTCTCAAGGTCCTGCTTCAAAACAAAACCAAAAATTTCAGGAGTGGTGGTAAAATGCAGTCATAAGACCACATACTTCTTGTCAAACCCTTTTATCAGGCAGCCACAGAAATTCATACTGAAGTAGTGAAGTGCTACACATAAGCCGAGGTACTCACTAAGTCTTTCGCCTGTGCATCTTGAAAATCAGCAGTAATTTTTCTTCTTTTTTTTTTCATTTTCCCCGTGTTTTTTAGAAGAATTGCATAACTAATTACGCAGCTGCACATACACTGTAAACTCACATACTCCTACTTAGCAAGACCTGCTTCTATAACATGAAAAACAATTACAGCTAATCAAACCTCCATACAGTTAGCTAACATACGTTATTGACTTCACTGAAATGAAAGTTCTCTAACTCTACTTCAGTGCTTCCAGAAACTGTGTTACCAGCAAATACACATACCTGGGAATGGGTGGTACTGTGATCAACATGGGATTCACCACAGCCAACATATGTACATCTGTTCTGTTGGGCAAGACACACAGAAGTATACAGAATTAAAAAGTGGTCTCAAACAGATTTACAGAATAGGAATAGTGCCAGTCCCTATAAAATTCACTCAAATTTCAAACTCTCAGAGTCCTACACAAACCAAGAGACATGCACAGTAAGCAATAAAATGAATACCACCTAAAGCAAAAAAGAATGCTGCAAGATTTAACTCAACTTCTCTCACTGATGGGCAACATTTGGAATATAATTTTTGGCCATTTTTACATATTTATTCATATTACTGCCAACAGGTATATTTTACAATTCCTTATTTGGTGAAGATTGTTACAGAAAATACGAAGTTAATCCAGTGTCTGAGTGGTGAAATACTGAATGGCAACAGCCTTGGACCATGGCATGTTTATACAAAAACCCCGGCATGCCCCTATCTGCAGTGCCTATTCATCAGAGCATTACTTCACAACTAATTAGTTTCTTCACCTTTACATAAGAGTTTCCAGCACTATATGGCTAAGAACTTGCCACATTCTAGTTATAACATGCAAAATAATTGTCAATTTTAATCATGCTCATTGCAAAATATATTTGGCTGAGTCGAGTGTGGGATCTTGCAGCTGCCAATCTTCAAGCAATTTTTGTTAATTCCTCATTTGCATGAGTCAGGCCAATCACACAGGAGGGTACAGCAGGTTATCTGTATAACTCTCTAAGCACGTTAATTTATACAATCAAATAGTAGCTGAACATGGCCAATTTACAATATTAAATAATCACAGATACTTGTTAGGTTACAGATAGTTTTCATGCTGGGATCTCACCAGGTTTTTCTACTGAAAAAGGTGAAGACAAGATGCCAATTCATCCAAGAGGAGAAATATCACAGCATGACATTAAGTGTCCTACTGCAACTACCAGACTCTCCCATGGAAATGTTGGTATAAAATTTAGTTTTTCAGTAGCAGTCTAAGAGCTCTATGTGAGAAATAAAAAACATGTTTTAAGCTTAACAGCATTTTCCCACTTGCCAGGCTGATGCATCCCTGAACACCTCTTCCCTACTCCCAAGAGGTTTTTTGGTATGCAATTAAAACTTCAGGCCAGCTAACAAAAGACATCAAACATTGTTTTTTACCCCTTCATCTCTGTTATTGACAGAAGGAGCAAAATAATCTGATCTCTTAATTGTTACCACCATCCACCTAAAAGGACAAGAACGAAGGGGATTTTTAAAAATGCTCATACATACACCTAAAGGGTGGCATTAGCCTAGAGATCCTCCTGACAGTACTTAAAGAAAAGTTGCCATGAAATGAAGTCAAGCCTACAGGGCAACATTTCAATCTCTGTAAACAGCTGAAAGTCCAAAGAACTCACAAGACATTTTAAAAACTAAGTTAGCTATATGCTTTCCAGTTGGGATCATAGATCAGTCAGAAGCAAAGTATTTGAGTTATCTGTATTTTTTTTAAATACAGTGAAAATTCCAGGTTTTTGTAGACAGCAAGAAGAGTCAGGCAAAAGCATATTTATGACACAGCTATACCCAGGGTAAAGACTGGATGAAATTTGCACAAAGTAAGGAGAATGTCCATGCAAGCTTCTGCAAGTTCCAAAATAAGGGGTTTTTTTCTTTGTTTTGCTTAAGAATAAAAAAGTCAGAGTATGCATTATTCTGTAAAATGTCTGCATTTACTTATATTGTTATTACTACAAATGCTAAGAAAGGCTTATAAAAAGTAATTTAATTAATACAGGAAAAATATATTCTTTTTTAGATCTACAGACTCAGGGAAAAGATTAAAAAAACTTTCAGAACTTAAGAGCTAAAACATATCATAATTCACATAAAAACACTAATATGTTACCTTCCCTCTTATAAGAAACAAAATCTCATTTTAAGCATATTATTCTTCATTGATAAGAAATATGTACCCAATAGATGGTAAATAAGAAAAAAGATGGTAAATAAGTAAAAAAAAACTGCAGAAGAAATTTTGTTTTTAAATGATAAGTTAAACAAACTAATTTCAAGAACTTCATTACAGACGTTTCTTAAAAAAATATACTACCAACTTTATCATTACTAGGAAATGACTCAACTATGGAACAACGGAACAACTTACCTCTAAGCATGCCCAAAGGTTGGGTCCTCTGACTTTACAGTCCTGACAAGTGCCCTATTAAAGTTCAACACAAAAGCAAGTATTATTTCACTTACTTTCACCAGTAAACCACAACTTCAAGACAAAACAAGAAAAAATACTGTAAAGCTTAGTATCAGATGAATAACTTTTAAGACATAAAAGGATATGTTGATAACCAACCTAGTTTTTTGCTTCCCATAATCTCAAGATCAGCTTATTTTTCTACCAAAATCTCAGATTTCTCTCTGGCTTTTCATCTTAAACCAAAAGTTGCTTTTCTAGATAAGGCATAAATATGTACCATACTGCATAATTACAATAATCCTCATAATTGGTCTTTCCTATAAATTTAACATAGAAATAAAAGCAATAGAACTTTTAATAAATTCATATTCCTTCTTGCAGACACCACCTGCAAAGGTTTACACAAAAAAGATGCAACACTAGAAAAATGCTGTACTCCACAGTTGCAAATTAACTGTTATAGAAATTTAGCACCATGGACAGAAAAGGTTTCGCTTTTCATCACCTCCCAGCTACTAAAATGAGTTATAAGATCCTTCTTTGTTCCATTTATTAACATTAGCTTGAAACCAAGAGTTCAGGGAGGGGAGATTTCTCTAACTGTGGCTTCTCTATCAAAGAGAGAACTGTTACCCAAGTAAACTCAAGCATAAATTTGTTACAGTTTCCACTTGAAGTCAGTTGTACTATACTACACTGATATTCCAAATAACTAAATGCTACAATGGCAATGAAAATAAAGTTCAGCTTGGTGCTCTGCTAACTCTTTTAAGTAATGATTCCATTAAAACATCACTTGTGGCAAAGGTGCTCTTTAAGTGCTGAAAAATAGTTTTGCACCTTCACCAAGTCCGTAATTCTTCTCATACTTTATTTAAACCTTTCTATTCCAGAGGAGGAGCTTTTACCCATGCTTGACATTTAAATGCATCTTATAACTAACAACACACTAAAACGTGGACCTAAAAAACCTGACCAGTTAACGGTGATAGGAAGAAAGTGAATTGCTACAACTCACATGAGATTTCTGTATCAATTCCTCCTTTGTTATCTCGCCAACTGATTCCAAGTGTGGGCAATTGCTGCCGGGTGACGACATTGCTGAAGCTGTATTTTCTGAGATCCTGTAGCTGGAATTTCCAACACCAGGGAATCACCTGTCAACAGAAGTAAGAATGAGTAAAAGCCAATTCCTTAGAAGAGACAGCAGTATTAGATATCCAATATGCAACATATACATAACTTCTAAAACAATGTGCCTTTTTAGACTAAGTAAGTATAAATAACTTTATTAAGAGACTCCAATAGCCCAAACTAAACCTGCTGACTTCTAAAATGAAATCCAATGACTTCTCGGTCATAAATTAAAAGAATCCTGAATGGGGCAGAGCTGATTTGGGTTATTTATCTAACTTCCTGGACTCTGCCATGGCACTCAAGTGACATAAACATTAGTTTTCAAGCCTACCTAGAACTGACAGTGGCTTTGACTGTATACTCTGGAAAAGGGTCTTTGCAACACTGCTGAAGCGTGCTGAAGCTGTGAAGGCTAAACTGCAGGAACACGAGACTCGTTTATCACACGATAAAGAAACTTTATCTTGGTTTTATTTATTTACAAAGACGCATTCTAGATTCCGACATATTATATATCAAAAGGAAACTGAAACTTGGGACTCACACATGGCACTAAACACTCAGCAAGCTTTTATCTTGTTCTCTTTGCCACTCCAAGGTCTCTGGCGCAGGCACAGAAACTTATCAGAAATAAAGAATGCTAAATACAATCACTTTGCCATTATTATTCCAATAGTTGCATAGAAAGCAACAGAAGGAAAATTTTTAAATTAACTCTGTAATGTTCTTTTTATATAAATACTCCAACTGACTCATTCCGACAGGGACCATCCAATAACTTTGTTTCAGTTCTATCACTTAAGCAATTACTATTAATGACTCAATCTCTCTAAAGGCCAAGAAAAAAATTAACTTTTTTTGCCCAATTATTATCTGTCCAATGTAGTGCTCCTTTGTCAACACTTGCAACTAAACTTCAACTCGGTGATGTACCCTCCGTGACCTGTTTGCAGCCTTTGGCACTGTTATCAACACCTCTTTCCACTTTGCCTGTGAGCTTTGGCAGCTTTAGGTTTGTTCCTTCCACTTACAGGACCAATCACTCCTTTGAATATTAAGCACCCCACAGTTTTGACAGAGTGGGGGAAAACGAACCTTGCCTAATGGGCATCTCAGACACACTCTCTGGTAAACTCTCAGCTTATTATGTCTGACTTGTTTTTTAATTCCATTGCCTTGCAAGAAGATCCCTTTGAATCAAGAGCCACTTCAGCTCCCTTTGGTCATTTTTCTATATATGTGTATATATGTGTATAAATAGTCTGTTTTATTACTATAAACATTGTTATACAAATAATATTACTAAAGTATTACATATAATTTGTATTGGAATGATGTGATACTGCATGTCATGTATTATATGAACATATGTATATACCTGCATATAGACACTTAAATACATTTTCTTTATATATAAGCAATTGCTTATACACAAATAATGTATTTATTACATATACAATTGTATACATAGACTCAAAAATAAGTGTGTATGTTTCAGTCTTTTTTAATATCATGTTAACAGTTGTTCAATAAAATATTTCAGAACTTATCTCACAAGACTGAAAATACTACAGTAAATTAATCATTTAGGATTTTTTTTCTAGAGGAGATCTAAATTCTCTTCCTGGACCAGTGGCATGACATTTAAAATGCATTATTCCAAAACATAAGCTCCAGCTGGAGAAGTACTTCCTCAGTTCAGTGACTGTCTGTAATCTATATGCACTGTTACTGAAAGACACTTCAAATAAGGCAACAGGTTTTCAAGCCAAACCTCCTCAACTTCCATCATATTAGCAATTCCTCTTTGAACTGTAAGGTTCCCTTTCAGAACAAAAATGGCAACATGAATGCATGTTACATTTTCCACAGTTTGCAAAGTCTGTTCAGATGTTAAAAAAGGACAAGTGAGTTTCAAATAAAGCCCTGAGAACATTAAATGCAGTGAGATGATTTAACACAAGTGCTTTAGAAAGACTGATATAATGGATTAGTAAAGCTTTAGGCTTAATTTTTTTTATGAAAGAAGCTTTCTGAATGCATTATTCCAAGTAATACAAAGCAATGAATGAAGACTTCACCTCATGCTGCCAGATTTGTATTTAATGTATTTAACTTTTCATATACGGAACTGCACAAATCCAAACCTGCGGTCCTGAACAAACCCAAACCCAAGAGTTCTGCTCATGCCAGTTTCTGTTTCTTGGTGCAGTCTGCATCTCTCTTTTTCTAATAACCATCAGAAAAGCCAAAGCTGTTCAAACTCAGGTCCCTGTAGATGTGGTCCCTATCCCTGTCCATATGGAGAGCATCTCTTGTGGAAGTGTAGTCAATGTTACAGATTCTTGACATGAATGGCCTTTCTTCCACCTTTTGTTAACAATTTTTTTACATACCTCCTTCCATCTTGAAACACTGTGATAACTCACTGTACTGCCATAACCTTGGTAGCTTAATATACATAGCTGCAGAAACACATTCTGTAAAATTTGATGTTAAAGTCTAAAACTGCAAAATTAATTCAAAACCGTGACTCATCCTTCACCTCCCTAAGTCCCAGCAAGCCCAGGGTAGCCTCTCCCTCGCTCACTGACCTTCCTCCATTTCACCACTTCCTACGCTATCTGAAGAGATTGCTTTTCTTCCCCTGCAGCTCATTATCACATCTGCTTTTACACCGGCTTCTACATTGCGCTGACCTCATACAAAACTCGTTTTTCTGCATTTTCAGTAATTGGGAAAAAAACCCCAAACAATCCAACAAGCCTACTTTTGTCGTTTCTCTTGCGTTCCATTTTATACTCCTGTTCCAAAGCTGGAGTATATCTCCATTTCATGATCCCAGGGAGATCACAGCATGGTCTGGGTTGAAACCTTAGAGATCATCTGGTTCCAAACCCCCTGCCATGGGCAGGGATGCCGCTCACTAAATCAGGTTGCTCAGGGTCCCATCCAGCCTGGCCTCGGACACTTCCAGGGATGGGGCATCCACAAGTTCTCTGAACAACCTGTTCCAGTGTCTCACCACCCTCACAGCAAAGAATTTCTTCCTAATATCTAATCTAATCCTGCCCTCTGAGTTCAAAGCCGTTCCTCCTTGTCCTATCACTACAGGCCCTTGTGAAAAGTCCTGCTCCAATTCTCTTACAACCCTTTTAAGCACTGGAGGTTGTGTAAGGTCTCCCTCTCCTCTCTTCTCCTGGCCGAACAGCCCCAGCTCTCTCAGCCTGTTTGTTTCCACACCAACTGCTCCTGATCACACTCATGCATTAAGCTTCTCATCAAATGCTTCCCATATATCTGGGAGAGAACTTTGCAGTCTATTGCCAGCTCTCTCCGTTGCTTCCCCTCAGAGGTTTCAGTTCACCTATCTCAATGCTTCATACTACAGCATCCCAGAAAGTGAACCCATTAATGTCCCAAAGTAGGACTTACCAAAACGCTTGCGCTTAGAGCACGCACAGTTATAATTCAAAGAAAAAAATTCTTTCGAAGTCCAGTCTTGGGGGTTTTTTTTGTGTTCCTGACTAGTCTTTTCATTCACCAAGAAAAAAAATTTGAGCCATCAGAGAAATATGAACCATAATTCAAAGCATCATGACCAGCAACCTATTTATTATTCAGTAGAATTCCACAGCATCACAGACTTGTGTGGTGCCTACCATGGAAGACCTATCACACCCACAGAAAAATCCCACCAAACACTAAGAGAATTCAACTGATCTCGAAAATTATCTTTAGCTCATGTAAGGAGACCAGTATTTCCTAAAGAAACCAAACAGATTTTAAATTCTTACAGAAATTTTTGAATTAATGATTTCATCTGCCTAGTTACAGTAGTTAACACTTCAACAGATACTGAAATAAACAATTATATGTGTTATGTATTCCACTGGTGTTCTAAATATGGAGCCATTTTAACAGATCATTTTACAGAGTTCAGTAAGGGAATGCTGATGGAAAATTTTAAGAATAAAAGGATTATTCTGAAGACATCAATTACATGAAGCAGCAATTGTGTCTTCATTACAGGCTTCTATTATTTTGTCGGTACAGCTCTGAATAACAGCATCTCAAACCAGTAATCTGTAAGTTCAGGCTTCTTAGCTGCACTCACAGTTATTTTACCAGGGATGCACTGGAACAATTTCATTTAACGTTTATTTTCATTTTAGAGCAACAAAGCAAGAGTGACACAGGGTGCAACTTTGTACCTGAACACTTAATTATTTAGAATACTAAGGAGGTCTGGAAGTTCGGTAATTACTTACCATACTGATATTCTTCACACTTCAGAAAAAAACCACCAGCATTTACTCTAAGCTATAAAAGCCCACTGAAGCACAGCCTTAGGCATATTCAGATTTTCAAGACACTTCTTTTTATCACTTTTCTAAAAATCTGTGGTTGTTTTTATAAACTTTACAGAAATTACTTCAGCATAACTTTGCACATAAAAGACATTTTTACGAAACTTGAAACTAGTCTTCTTAGTGTGTGAAATTAAGGTTCATCTTTCCTACTTCTTGACCTAAGTTCTTTTATATTCTGCCAATCAATAGGTAGTTTTGAATTTTATCTCCCAACCCTCTATATTTTTATCTTTTTTTTCATCCACTAACAACAAACAAGCACATCCCATTTTCTTGAAAAAATGACACCAATCCCGGCTCTGGCAGAGAACTTACTTTATCTATTTAGCATAAAACCTTATATTTTCCCATTAAACGACAAAAGTATGCTCAGTAACCTGGTCAGAGACACCTGGTCTTTCTCCTCAGGCACCAAGAGCTACCCACTCAAGCAAGACACAAATTGGTAAGTCGCTTCCATTACATTTTTTTTCTGCCCTTAAGTACTGTTCCCACAGCATTTCAAAAAATGCTGGAGTTGAAGGTATATCCCCTTACAGGTTTAGACAGTTTTCATTTTATATTGGCTTTCAGGGCATACAGGCCATTCTTTCGTTTCTTTCTTCTACCACGCTAAATCCTGACTATGAAACCCATTAGCTGACCTCTATATTTCTAAGAGGATTTTCCTAACTCGGGCTTTGCCTAAGCGCAGGAGAAGCCTACAGTGATTTTCCACTAGGTGATACCCCGGACTTTTCCCCCAGGCTGTTCCACCCCTCATACCCGGTGATCCATGCGCATGGATAACTCGGGAAGCGAACAGGGCCATTTATCGGTAAATTGCTGGTTTTAGGGATTGCGCGGTATCCACGGTACCGCTGCCGCACAGCTGCAACTTCAACAGAGACCTGCGGAGGTCTGCGGCCGCTTCCAGCCGGCGGGACGGCGGCCCCGCCCCACACGGCCCCGCTGCCCGGAGCGGGCACCGCCGACCTCCGGCCCCCGCCCAG
>VZTA01013818.1:534629-561535 GCA_013398855.1 Mohoua ochrocephala | reverse complement strand
CCGGTTCTGTCCGCTGCCCGCCCGCGACGCCGGGGCTGCCCGGGATGGGGAGGGCTCGGCAGAGCCGGCCGGAGGTGACTTCTGCCCCACGGCCTCCATCGCCTCCCGCCGTGCCGCGGCTGCGGTCCCGGAGTCGCGGTTCGGAGGCTTCGCCCTGTGTTCAGCATCAGGGAGTGAGAGGGGTGCGCCTGGATCGGGGAGATTACGTCAGGCTATAGTGGTTTTTCTCAAGGTGTGTCTGCAAAATAATCGAAGCGCTGAATGAGATAAACTTTTTCTGGCTGCTGTCAAATCTTTTAACTCTTTCAGCTGGCAAAAATGTTCTTCCATCAGTCATAGTTTCAGAGGCAGTGTTGTTGCCGTGCGTGATTTAGAGGATATAGTAAGTGAACGGCCGGCTAGTCAAAGCAGACCGAGCCCTCTGTAGTCCTGGATGAACATCTGCACGTCTGCACACAGCAGTTGGACAAATGGGGCCTAAGCTGAACCAGCGAATTTGCTGTCTCCACATTAAGACTTGCCTCTACTCTAAAACATCAATCAAACAAGTCATGTACCTGTGATGGAAGAGATTCGAGCTTGTAGAAGAAAATCGTCCTGGGCTTCTGTTGCATAACTTAGTATGTATCCTTCATTTGACAGAGTATTCCAGAGATCATCTGTGATTGTTTTCAAGATAGTTTTGCTTAATGAGGTATGGGAGAGAAGGAGCCATGTCAGAAGAAGCTGTTACTGAGACACGATTTTCTCTGAAGACAGTAGCTTTACGGGTGTTTCATCTTCCCCTTTCTTGGTATTATTCTCTTAATCAGGTAATGAATGCATTCTCTAAATATTGTTACTTTTGTTATACATTTAGAAGTTTATTGCAATGTTATGCATGCTCTTGTGATCTTAGTGTGAATTTAATTTGTACAGAATACCTTGGGGTTTAGTTTGTTTACCACACTGAACTAAAATAAGCATGTCTTTTTGTCTTTTTCTGCTAATAAATGCTTAGTATGTCAGCATACATCTGCTTTACCTGCAGTGTCTATATGTCTCCATTTTGTAACACTGCAATGATTCTCAAAATATCAAAATTCTCAAGTTGCCTTTTTTTTTTCTTGTAGAATTTTTTTGGTGTTTAAAAGCTAAGCATAACTGTCATTAAATTTTAAATAGTAATATTGAGTTCTTCTTTTAAAACCTAGGTCTTCTTTTAAAACCTAGATATGACTGTATCTTATTTTTATTGAATTGGAAGCTTATAAGCAAAAGCTGTGTAAAATTCCACATTTCTCTGTAAATACTTTTCTTTTACTGCATTTAAAACCAGGATGAGGTATTCTCAGTCTTAGCTGCATATGCTAATTTTCACATTTTTTCTATATTTAAGTTCTTCAAAACTCTCACTGCAAGATCACTGATTTCTTTTTTGTGTTGCAGCACATTCATATCCTTTTTAAATACCGTGTGCAACTCCATTATGTGCAACTACTAACTTTCCTCTTTTTAGAGGTTTTCATTTCACTGCTAATCAATTTATGATCATGTTCGTAGGCACATACAAATTTTAAAAAATCCATTTGCGGTTCTTTGAAACGTTCGTTTTAACATCTAATTTTATGATCTTAGAGGTCTTAATCTCAGTTGTTTGGTTATTAACTCTTTTCTGTGAAATACAGTAGTCTTTTGTAAGTATGTGTTGGTGTTTCAGGCATTTCCTTTTCCTCGGGGAGTACAGGGGTAGTTATAGACCTCAGACAAGGCATGGTACCAGGAAGGGCGGGGTTCTCAAGTCCAAGGTGCTTGACTTGTTGATTGTAAACTCAGTGCAGAGAGAAGCTTTCAAAGCTTCTTCAAATTGCTCAGTGCTGATAGTATTAACCAAGTGCACAGCAACCAGGAGTGCCAGAGTGCAGGGGCGCTCTGTGTGCCCTCTCTGGTATGAGGAATCACCTTACAGAAACACCACATGAGGCCCTAGGACTGTGGGTCTGGTTTTCTCCCAGCAGTCTGTTCCTCAAGCAGCGTGAGTTTCCAAAGATTTTTTGTGAATGTGAACTGTGGTTTCCAGTTAAATGGCGCTTTCCTTCTTTGTCTATCTTGTTACTTTTTATGTTACAAACTTTGGTAATGGCTTTTGATACAAGTTGCTTGTATATGCGGTTCTTATTTACTAATTTAAACACCTGTGAACCTATGACTGATCTATATCCAAAATAAAATGTAAAAGAAATTTTTAAACCGTTTGTTTAGAGAAATGTATTTAAATACACTCTCAAATTGAGAATACATTCTACTCAAACTGAAACACCACACGAGCGTTGGCATTAGGATCTTCCATTCTTTCACAGTGCAAGAAATAGTGTAGTTGTGAAAGGCGAGTTCCTTCTCAGTATTTTTTTGCTGTTAGAGATTTAATTGAAGCCCTGCATTGTCCTGGCATTAAGAAGAAATTAAAAAACCCCAATTCTTTGTTTGAAAGTCATTTGCTTAGATCCCCACAGTCTGTGGATTTGCAATATACCTTACAGTTCTTGGTGCGGCAGTCTGTCTCTCAGTATATATATTTGCAATTAAGTCACACTTTTATTTCCAGATAAAGCTTTCCCCGGGGTTAAAGAAGCTTTTCACAGTAACAGCAGTGAGTGCAATATCTGTGATTTTTCTGGCCCGTCACTTTAAAAGAAGACGTGGAAAGAAAAACAAGAAAGTGCCACCATGGGAACCAACTCATCTCGTATTAGAGTGTACTAAAGCAGCTGCTTCAGAAAAAGGTATGTCATGGAACCCCCAAGTTAGGGTTTTTTTGTTGTTTTCTTGGAGAGGAAAAAAAGGGATATGAGAGGATGGGTGTGCATAACTGTAGTAGTAAAACAAACTATTTTCCTTTGATCATGGAATATTTTGGGTTGGAAGGGATCTTTAAAGTTCATCCACTCCAACCCCTGCATTAAGCAGGGGTATCTTCAGCTAGACCAGGTTGATCATAGCCCCATCCAACCTGGCCTTGCATATTTCCAGGGATGGGGCATCCATGACCTCTCTGGGCAATCCATTCCAGTGTTTTAGCACCCTCATTGTAAAAACCTTCTTCCTTGTTATCTAATGTAAATCAACCCTCTTTTAGTTTTAAAGCCATTACCCCTTGTCCTATTGCAGCAGGCCCTGCTGAAAAGTCTGTTCCTATCTTTCTCACAGGGCCCCTTCAAGTACTGAAAGGCTGCAGTAAGGTCTCCCTGGAGCCTCCTCCAGGCTGAACAACCCCAACTCTCAGCCTGTCCTCGTAGGAGAGGTGCTCCATCCCTCTAATCAGCTCCATGGGATGGAACACCTGAGTGGGTTTGAATTGTTAGACTTTAAATTTTGAATTTGTCAACTTAGAAACAAAATGACAGTATCTTGTAAAGGAGCTGGGCTTCTTCTCAAAGGTGAAGTTTTAATCATGAACCAGGACTAAAACTCTTTTTATCAACGGTGTATTAGCAATGGGTTTTGGCATTCTTGTGTGTGTATCTCAGTACTGAGAAATTCAGATCTGATTTTTTGTAGAATAGGAGAATAATTAAGCTAAAATGCATGGTTGTTGTTACAGATAGTGAATTCTAATGTGTACTTTCTCAAGAAAATAAAAGAATAATTATTGTTTGCTTCTCAACTGGATTTTATTGGAAAGAGTAAATGCAATTCTTGATAAAATTGCAAAAGAAGCAATGTTTTGAGTTTGCAAGAGCTTTAAAATAAGTGTATCTCTTAGGTTCTAGTTGTTCCAGTAGTCGACAAAACTTGACTCTTTCTCTGAGCTCTGCCAAGGAAAAAGGATCTCAGTCCTGTATCTATGCAAATGGAGGACTTTTCAGTAAATACTCTGGCTCAGTTCAAAGCCTGACCTCGGTAAGTAAAAATGTTTTAAGGCTCTTGAATATCTATTAACTTGCATTGAATATGCGTCTAAAGGCTCCACTGAGCTGAAGGCACTTTGCTGAACAGACTGCACAGGCAGCTAGAGATGCTGAGAAGCCGCTGTCCTTACCACAGAGTAAAACCAGTTTCTAGACAGATGGCTTGGATGTAATGTACTCTGGCAGGGATGTGGTTTTAAGGATACTCTCTATAACAGCACTTCAAAATCTGTTTATTTTTTTTAAGGTTCAGAGTGCCACCTCTTGTCACAGTTGTGCTTGTGCCAATTCTAATTCCTGGGATAAGGCAGATGAAGATGACATTAAGCTTGTCAATATCCCCGTCACTACACCTGAAAATTTATATTTGATGGGTAAGTCATAATAAGAATATTCAGCATCTACCTACAATGAGTGTAAATAATTGCTTGGATTTATGGTAAAGTGACCCACAATATTGTTGTGTTCTTTCTCAGTGTCCTGTTGGAAAGAGTCTGAGAACATTTCCATGAAATAATGAAATCATACTTAATCTAAAGTTAGTTTTTCAGAATACTCTCTATTCCATTATTGGTAGTAGTAATCCTTAAAATCAGGCCCCGACACATGGGGAAAATGATCACTTTTCTTTACACAAAAAGAAGGTAAATATGTACTAGGAATATACTGGTATAGGCTGGGAATCGATGTTGTTTCAGCTTACATCTCTGTGATACTTATGGTTGTTTTAGCTACATATTTTCCCGTGTCTCTAAAATGTGAGTGCAGCTGAAGCTGCGTCATGGAACTGGAGGTGTTCCTGCTCTCCCCTAGGTATGGAGCTGTTTGAAGAAGCACTGAGGCGCTGGGAACAGGCACTAACTTTTCGTAACAGGCAAGTTGAAGATGAAGCAATCTGTGGTTCCATTAAGCTGGGAGCAGGAGATGCAATTGCAGAAGAAAGTGTAGAAGTGAGTATATTCAGTCTGTAATCTACTGCTGCTGCCCTAACAATTTGTTCTGTATTATCACCTCAATCTTTTCAAAGTCGAATTCAATTACCAAACTTGACAATGGATTCAATTTCCAATTTAGCAGTATTGCATTTAAAGGAGATTTGAATTCATTCCTTCTGATGTTTTTGGTTGGTTATTTGGAGGAGGGCATGGGGAGGAAATTAGCATTATTTATCTTTTGGCAATTGCTGATGCATCAGTGTTTGCTTCTGGACGGTATTAATGAGCTATCAAGCAGACAACTTCCCTGCACGTAATCCCCTGGGTCCTCTCTTTCTTTTGTGATTATGTGAGAGGGTATCTGCTTGGCAAAGATAAATGTCTTGGAGAAAAACAATCAATTTGTGCATATTCACAAACAATGTGCTTGAACTTTGTTTTCTTCCTTTCTTATGAACTACATGCTAAAAATATTTTGAAATAAACAAGTATGTGTGACTTACATTATTTCTAGTGCAGTAAACATCACAGATAATTTGAAAGTATTTTAAAATTCAGATTTTATTTTTATTACACTAAATAAAATATGTGTGTGTTCAGAAAAGTGTATATATTTTGGATGTTGAAGTTTTCATCTGGCAGTGTCCCTGTGTGCTTTGTAGGAAATTAATGTGGCATGGTTTGCACTGTGAAGGCTTAATATCCTTGGATTTTACAAAGGAATCTTACAGGCTGTAACCAAATAGAAAATCTTCTAATGTCTGTCTTCTTGCAGGATATCATTAGTGCTGAATTCATTCATAAGCTTGAATCTCTTCTTCAAAGAGCTTATCGTCTTCAGGAAGAGTTTGAAGCCACCCTTGGGGTCTCTGATCCTGCTGCTCTAGCTAATGATATTGGTGAGTACTGCTATTTTACATCTTTTTCGCTTGCAATGATGGCTCTTGGGGGGAGGACTGAAATTTCCAGTGAGCAGAATTATATTTATCAGTAAATCAACAACATCAAAAATATTACGTTCTTTACATTCTTATGTTGTGTTTGATGAAGTGGTTTTATTTGAGATAACAATGGATTGAAAGGAAATTTTTTTCTTTGTCGCTTGTCAGTATTTAAACATGTATGCAGCAAGAATACATGACCCTTTTTATAGCATAGGTGTTTCAGAAATTTTACACATCTTCTGAACTATGAAACTGTGTATAGTTTGTCAAAATTTTTTTACTAAAAAGGAAAATGAAACTAGAAAGACAGCATCTGAAGCAGAGAGCCATTAGCAAAGGTCTTATCTCTAGTGAGTGAAATTTATCACAGTTATGAGTGACTAAGCTGTTACAATGGCAGATATAATGAGTAGTTGCTGCCTGACATGCTGATTAAGTACAGATTGATTATTTTTGTTTAAAGAATTGGTTTTGGGTGTTCTTAAAGATGGATACTGTTGTAGCCTTTCCCAATTCAAGATGAAGCGTCTGGTCTCAAATAACTGTCCGAGTTTAAAGGCAGAGCACGTTCTGGGATCAGTCCGTCAGGAGCCGTGTGCCGGGCTCCAGCTTGCCTGGCACGAGGTGGCAGTGCTGTGCTGTGCTCTCCTGGCCCTCCTTATCCTGCGTCGACTGAGCATAGCCCTGACCAAGGGGGGAATTCGATTTAGGTCAGAGCTGGCTTT
Organism: Mohoua ochrocephala; assembly: GCA_013398855.1. NCBI lineage: Eukaryota > Metazoa > Chordata > Aves > Passeriformes > Acanthizidae > Mohoua > Mohoua ochrocephala. Next base: position 555,044 of record VZTA01013818.1, on the reverse strand, counting down.
CTGGCACATCTGCATACACCTGTAAATGTGATCCTTAAAGCAAAAAAGCATTTGAATGTTTCATTTTGCTATCCGAAAGCATCAGTCAAGTTGCATTGTATATCCATTATAATTAGAAATTTAGTAGTGATTTCTGTCTTCAGGCCAAATTAATAAAATGACACTCAAAGGACTTCATGCGAATGCTCAATGTGTTTAGTTATTGTTTTGCTTGGTTACTCTGGGATCGTTTACAATTAATATTTCATTTTTAAGATGTGATAACTAAATTCTTGTTTACCAAGAATGTTCTGAGAATTTCATTCCTTTCAAATGTTCTTTATAGAAATAATTTGTGATCTCTTGAGTCTGTTACTTTATTATTTAAATTTTATTTGTGCTGGCCCAGATGACGGAGGAAAAGTAATGAACTGGTTTAGTGAATACTGTTTTCTATGTTCAGGATTTGGGGCTTTTCATCATTATCTTTCTTGAATTTTTGACTTGAACAGCAAGTATATTAAAGGATGCTTCACTTTTTCAGAATGTTTTAATAAAAAATCAGAAGGGCATCATCTCCTTTGAAGTGCTTGTGATGCTTGGAAGATTTTTGTTCAATATTTGATATATTAACAACAACAGGAATGGAAGGGTTCAAGAGTCACAAGAATAAGCAGGTCCAAGAAAATTATGAAATCTCAGTGGTCAAAAGAAATACAGAGACTACAGCCTTCCTTGCACTACTAAGAATAAGAAAAATACCCTACTGCAGAATACCAACTACAGTTGTGAACAGAAACAGAGATGAAGGGTCCTGTGCTATGTAGGAATGAATATAATTTGTGGCAAAAGAGGCAGCTCAGATGTTTTTCTAGATGCTTTATGCCTAAAACTTCTTAAAGAAATTAGATAAAGCATCTTAATCTATCATTTACAATTCAGTAATCTTGGAAAATGAGAATGGGTGTTGTTTGTTTGTTTGTTTTTTAAGATTTTGAGATAAATTGGCAATTTCCTAATCATTTGGAACAATCTCCAGCATGTCATGCCTGTGAAACAGAGTTGCAGAGTTTGCAGTTCTGTTACCACAGACAAAATAATGAAATATTTTATTGGTGCCAATTGATACAGTTTCATAGTAGGTAGGTTTTCTTGGACTGTAGGTTTTTGAGAGATCTGCAGGTTGGTGAATTGGTATAGCATAAATTATATGATAATATTTAGCTCACTGACATGAACATTTATTTATATTTTTGCCCACTGTTAAGGGAAAGATTTACCTGTTAGGAAAGTTATTTGGTCAAATGCTGTAATTTTATCAATTATATAGTTGATTATAAAATCATTTGTAGAGCTGAAAGTTGATAAAAATGTATAGTTTAGGACATTTAAAGCATTGAGTTAGTAAAATGCAAAGGTTAGTTAATAAAGATCTGAATTACCTCTTTAAATAGTTTCAATGTAACAAACTTCATTTACTCCGGGCAGGTATGGATTGTACATATAAGTGAGAGATTTTAAAAGAAAAATCATGAAGAAACACTCTAGGAAAGTTACACATCATAATCAGTGTAAGTTCTTGGCATGCTGCTGTAGAAAAAACCTTTCATTGCTAACCTTTGGCTATGTGCAAAGGACAGCACCAGCATAGAGGCAGAGATGCAGTCTTGGGTTTGTGTGGTTTTAGAGTACTATGTCCAGTTCTGTTGTTCATATTTCAGAAGATTGGAGATTCTAGACAGCTCAAAACAAGCCATAAAAATTTTCTATGTTTTGGAAAAACAAGCTAATCTGTGGTTCAAGTTGGGCATGTCAGCTTCTTAGTGAAGAAAATGAGGTGACTGACTTGTTCTGAATAGCTGCTTACACATGGAAAAGGTATGTGGTGCTGGGGGATTTGTAGATCTTGTTGTCAGAGTCATAACTAGATCGAATTTCTAGTTGTTCAAGTGAAACAAGTTAGGTTCTGAAGTAAGCTACCCTCAACACACTTCAGAGGCAAGATTATTTTTTTCTAGTGCTGTTTTGAGGGACGTTTTCATTGTTTGAGAGGAAGATACAAATCTGGGGTTAAATGGTCAGTGTGGTCTTTCTGGCATTTCCTCTCACTACTATTTTTCTTCTTCTATGGGCCTTGGAGTGAACAGGAAGAAGCCTTTGTCCTTAATAAATTTGTAATTGCCCCATCCATGGAAGTGCTCAAGGCCAGGCTGCAGGCTGGACAGGGCTTTGAGCTACTTGATCTAGTGGTGGCAGGGGGTTGGAACTGGATGGTCTTTAAGGTCCCTTCCAACCCAAACCGTTCTGTGGTGACACTTGGAGCTGGTTGTTAAAATGCTTGTAACCAGCTCTTGTGCTTCAGCGTTTCAACTGTTGACCCACAACAGTAATCAGAAAATGTTTAGCTTTGTTTTTTTTTTCTCTGATACATAGGAAGGATAGATATGGTTTGTGGATTTTTCTTCCATTTTCTCTACCTGAAGTGCTTGTGATCAGCCACAGCTGGAGTTGAGGCTCTGACAGTTGGACAGATGCTATCAAGTGCTACATAAATGCCTGACAGGCACTTCTTATTCTTATTTATAAGTTGTTTATAATTTGGTTTATAAAGAACTCCCAATTTGTTCAGAAGGAAACTTACAAAGGTAAAAAATTCTATCGATTTCTCAGTTTCAGTAAATTCTTCTATCAGACTTGTGGAGCTCCTGAAACCTCTCTCTCCCCTATGTACCTACTGTTCACAGATGTTGCTCCTTCCCAAAACCTTTAAATGCAATTTTTCCCGGATCAGCATTTCCCTCTGCCTAGTCAAATTAAGATCTTAATGCTGCCATTGATCAATCAGACCACAGATTTGCTTTTCACTTTGTGATCCCACTTACTATTTAAAGTTGGTTGTGCATGATAAACAATTTGCCCAGCGGCAGCCCTCTGGAGGAGACTGTGGTAATGTGTCACATGGGAGAGTCAGGAATGAGTTACCTGGGGGCCCGTTGGAATACAAGAGCTTATCACTGCGACCACTGTCTTTCCTCGTGTGCTGTGTCTGAAGTGCTTCCCTTCTGCCTGCTAGGACAGCTACTTCCGATATTTCTAAATATTCAACTTTCAGCAGTGCAGAAGATAGAGGTATAAATAAATGTATTTTCCCCCTGTGGGTAGAATACTATTAAGAGTAATAATAAAAATAATTGCAACTAATAATTTTCAACCTGTAAACTGTTGTTGAGTCACAAATGATTAATACAGCCCTGGAAAAGACTTGCATCTATTTTAAATAGATGAAATAATGGAATGTCATTATGTTCACTGTTGCTGCATTCTCCACTGGACTTTCAGAATTATCATATAAATCAGTAAGCTATAATAGGATTTCTGTAGAAAAAGTACTTCTGGACATGAAATTAAAAGAAATATGTAGGGCTAAACTGTGGTTGTTTTTATGCTGTGCCTCTTAGTACTGTGAACCAGCATGGGAAGCCTACAAGCAGGCTTTCCTGAGGCAGGCATAAGGCTGCACTCCATCAGGAAGGACGCAATTGGCAGAAAACTATGAAACAAAATATTCATTCTGTTATTTCTGAGTGATGAACGTAAAGGCGTGTAGAGGGTTAAAAGCTTCCAGTACTTTCTGTAGTCTGCCCTTGAAGAAAGTTCTCTTTTTTTTTCCTATTTAGATCTTTTCTAGAAGACTGAAATGTTAGTCGAGTTAACTTGGGAGGAATGCAAAGAGTTGGGAGAGAAACAATAGCTTTACTTACAAGCAGAATTGCAGGTCAGAGGGGAAAATTCTCAAATTGTAGGGTTTCTTGTCAGTACTAAATTCCTAATACTTCATATTATTATTTTGATTTCTGCTGTAAAAAGGAATGCTGGCATTCAAACTGATGGTGACTTGTGTACACTGGCCGTTAAACTTTTTGACAGTATTAAAATGTTTTAATGTTAATACGTTTTAATTTTTAAAATATTTACTTTTTATTGTGTGTCAGTTACACAGTTTAAAACAAATGAAGTGTTTGAGCTACTGCAGTAAAATCTCTTGCCAAGGTCTGTGTTGTTGGATGATTTTGTTGAAAGGTTTGTCTGTTTCTTTTTTTAATTTTCTTCTCACACTCAAAGATATGTCTGGCATTTTGGAGAGAATAAGCACAGCCTTTAACCTAGTGACAAAACTGTTTGGAGAACTGATTTACATATTAGAAACCTTTTCTTCAGCTGATCTTAAAACAAACAAAATCTTTGCATAATCAGTGAAGCTGTTGAAACCTCATTTTTATATCATTTATTAACACAGACTTCTATAATGTCTTCCTATCCATGGATTAATATTCACAGCCCGTATTTATCCTTCCTGCCTCGGAAATGTTATCGGAAAAATTTTAGTTTGAGTGTATTATGTATTATTTGACTATGTACAACAAATGTTTGTAGTTATAATTCCTAGTCTCCAATGAGGAGCAGTTTGTAATACTTCACTTAGGTGAGCTCTAATAATACATACTATAAAATAATTTAACAGTCGTGTAACTCTTTACGTTAGCTTGAAAACGTTTGCTTGCTTTGTTCCTTCAAGATAAATTTACATTAAGTAATTTCTTAATTTCTTAGAGAAGGCCTAAACATTTTTCTAGTGGCTCAAACAGGATTGAAATTGAAACAAAAGAAAACAGCAGCTTTTTCTCTAAGTGTGGAAATGTATTCATCCCAGCAAATGGGGGGAAAAGGAAAAAACCCAGTATTTCTAAGTCTGAGAAAAAGCCCAGAGAAGTTATTCTGATCCTATTTTTAAAAAAAGAGTGCATATTTTGTACATAATTTTTAGCTATTGCAGTTTGTTGAAGTTCAGTGACTGCTAAAAGCATGAGGTCTCTCATATTGCAACTTCTTGCTGCAACTCCTTGTTTCTGACTCCCAACAGATACTCAAAGTGCAGATGTTTGATTTGGATAGTATGTCTTCCCTAATCAGTAATATTTAAATCTTTCCTTTAAAGGCGTGATTGTCCAATATTAATAACACTTCCTTTCTAGATTGCTGTTCATAAAATTCCTTATCAGAAAGCACCTGTGTGCCATGCTCGATAGTAGAGTAAGATTGGTAATTAGAAGTTCAACTTAATACCGTAAGCAAAAATATTTCTGCAAACATCTTGTCTATGAAAAGAGTATAATGCTTGGCTTTCTCAGTGATACTATTAGTTTTGGCAATACTCTACTAAAAATGCAAAGCAGCTTTGCATAGGCATGCAGTGAAGTTACTGGTGCTGAAAAATATTGCTATTCATAATCTGTGTCTTTTTGTTGCTATTTGCTAACATGGAGTGTATTTTTCTGTTTATCTTAAAAGCTGAAATCTTTTCAACAGTGGCTCAAGAATATCTATTTTACTGGTCACTGACCCAGCACTGGAGAAGTCAAGGTCACTTACTATGGTCACTTAGCTTGGAGGTTTTTCCAAAAACACTTCCAATAAGATCAGAAAGAGTCTGTTTCTGGTTTTTGAGGACTCTTGTGACTGTTTGCCCAACAGCTTTGCCGTTAGATCCAGCGGTGCGGGCTATTTATACACCTCATTGCTTTCCCTTAAATGGCATCCCCGAGCCCTGTCTTCTTTCTGTCCACACCAAAACTCCTGTCTAAGCCCTTGTCTGTCTCACTTCTTGACTCCTGCCATGTTTTGTCTTGCCTTGTCCATTTAAAACTTGCTTGTCTGACATGGACTTAACTGTTGTTTATAAAAATCACCTTTGCTCATTTTTCTGACCAGCTTATTCCTCTTTTTTAAGAAGTCTCTCTCCCTCTTCAAATGAAATACAAACTGGTCCTCCTTTTAGCACTAAAAGCTGCTTGTAATGGAGCCACAATCCACCAACATGGTTTTATTTCCCAGACTGTGTGCAGTTAGCTGTTCTTGTGCATCCCTGCTCAGGCCTCCTAACACAAAATGCATCTCAACTAATTCTGCTCATTCCTTACAATATGTGAGCAGCTGCAATTGTCTCTTCTCCATTAAAAAAAATATAAATTTTAAAAGTACATATTTACCTTCTTTTATGTAAAGAAAAGTGATCATTTTCCCCATGTTTCAGGGCTTGAATTAATAACTGCTTGCCTGCATTTTGAAAAGTTGTATGTAAGTGGAAAAAGGCCTCCAAATGCAGGAAGCTGGGTTTTTTTATTTCTCCTCTCTCATGTTCTTGTGATACATTCTTAAGAAGTTATAGTTTGCAGATTCTTTTTCTTACTAAAAAAGGTGTACATGCACTTAACTTCTATTTGTTTGTATATATTGTGAGTATAAATGTGCCAGAGGTAGGAAAAATCATACCAGACAGATGGCAATGAGTGAGGGTGGGATAAGTGTTTATTTTTGTGGCTGGAGTACTGGCAGTGTGAGGTTATATAAACTGATGATCAAGAACATGTTTTGGCCCATAGGGCCAATTCCTCTTTTAGAACTTCTCTGGAAACAATCTCTTCTTGCATTGCAGTCTACTTTTAAGAGAGGCTTGTCTGAAACGTTTTTGGGCAAAATGAAGAAAGGTGAGCCAGAATAGGTTGGGGGAGATACAGGCAGTGGTAGTTCGGAATTTGAAAAGACTTCTAAGGTAATCAACTCTCTTGGCTTGTTAGCTTAGTCTTGGAAGTGCAGAAACAATACTTTGAGCTTTCCAATTGCTTTGGAGCGCAATATCAAAATGGAATATTGACAGAATCATAAAATCAGCAAGTACAGGTCTCTGTACTATAGTTTTATTAATTCAGTAGTTAGAACTAAAATAGATACACTTCTGTCGGCAATTTATTTTCAAGGACTTAAAATGAAATTAAAACATAGTGTGTATGAGCACATACCCAAAAGCTAAGAACTTTTTGTAACTGATGTGTCTACTCTGTTTAAATCTTGCTGCCCTTAAGTGGAAGACTCTGATCCATCAGGCTGGCATAAATGGTTGTGGTGTATCCGCACAGCACAGTGTTCAAGGATTGCTGTTAACAGGACTTGCTATTTAGTACTAGCCATGTCCCATTCTGCACATTTATTTGCCAAGCATATAGTTAGGGGATGTTTTTTTAATTGTTTACCCTATAGCTGGAAGGCTCAAGTAGCTTGTGTAAGCATTTCATTCCTAACGGCCTTTTAATATCTTACAACTTTCTGTAACTTCTGTTTCAGCTTGAAATGTTTCAAAGTTGAAACTGTATGTGGGAGTAAATCAATTTTTGTGGAAAGTTATAGCAAAAGTGAACAATAACAATGGAGGGAGTAAAATTTATTATTTATGTGTCATTTTTCTCACATGCATGTATTTGTGCAGTTAATTGCTGAAGCTCTTAGAAAAAACAACTGGGTTTGAGATATGTTTTATTTCCCTTTTGATGGTTCAAACTAAAGGTGATTTTTTAAAATAAATTACTGTCTCTAATTCTCTGTGAGATATCTGGACTGTGCACATGCCCCACCTTACCTAATAATCCAGTTTGTGGCAAAGTGCTGTGGTGTAACTGATTCAAGACCACATGTCGATCACACCAGGCTTTATTCTCTCTCCTGCTATTTAAAGCTGCCCTTGTTCTACATGGAGAAATGCTGCGAGTATTTAAAGGTGAACGTATGCATATTTCCTCATGGCTTGGCACTGATTAGCAGCTGCTCAAACAGATGTAGTGAAAGTTGCCATCTAGTCAATATTTTAGTAATCTGTGGTAAACCAGAGTAAGGTGAAATAAAGCAAGGCTTGAATAATAAAGAATGTACATAATTTAGGTGATCTCCGATGGTCAGGTTGCTCTAATCGTTACTTGCATTATGATTCAAGTATTAATGTGTTGTTACTAATGCATTTAACAACTTTACAGTGTTATTAATTTGGTTTTTTAGTTTAAGTTTGGTAATTGGTCTTATTTAGTAAACTAAAGATTCAGAAGAACTCTTCATGGAGTACACCGTCATAAGGATTCTTATCTCATTCTTTCCCATGCTCGGGGGCAAATGGAATGCGAGCAGGCCCCAGTCAGTGGGGCACTTAAGATATTCTTTAAGCCTTATTGCTCAAAGTTAAGCATATGTCTTAGTAATTTAGGTTCTTAAACTGTATCTGCGTGCGGCTGGGTTTGCAGATGCCAGTCACATTCCTGAGTGGTGTCACTGGAGTCTGCAGCTTTCTGTAAAATAGTTCTGCCCTGAAACTGAAGGGAAGACTGAGATTTTAGGCTGTTCTTACAGAGTTTGTCTGTGTCAAGCGTGCTCCATTCTGAATACAGAGTCCAAGTGTTAGCCCGAAACACACAAGTATGTCTGCATCTTTTGATGTTTATTTCACTGAGGATCACCAGTTGTATAAGCTGGTTCTGGCTTTGTCTGATAATTCAGGGGAGAGAAGGTATCAGTTTTTTCTGATACTGTCTTCATACATGGAAGTGGAATTATCAACTGCCGGACAGCATCTGTGTCTTTTAATGGAAGAACAAATGAATACGTGGGTTCCTTCTGTCAGGCTGTCTTACTTGCTTTGAAATGTCAGCATCCCTATAGCATGATGTACTGGCTAAAGAAAAACCTTCCCAGAAATCTTACTTTGACAAGAACATCTTGGTTGGTCCTATACCCTTATGCTGTGTCCAGCAAATTAGTTTTTATGCCAGAATACTAAACTGTTTACTCTTTTGGGTTTTATATAACAAGTTAGGAAACTAATTTGAAAAAAAAAATTGAAGAAATAATTAGAAACACGACAAGTTTCAGGAGCTGAGCTGACAGTTGCTGGTTATTATTGTCCCTTTTCATCACTGCATGTGCTAATATCTGCTCTTTGAAGAAATACATGGTGGGAAAGCCAAGAAGGTGGCAATGAATTGCCTTGGAAAGAAGCAAGGGATACTCTTAGTAATGGACTGGTATAAACATCCTGCTTTTAAGTACCCACTGACTTAGAGGTGTAGAAGAACTGAGGCCAAAGGGAGAAATTCGCTTTTGAGACTGTTCTCTCAGTATGGTGAGAAGACTTTTCTACCTAACCTGCTTTTGGAGGCCTCTGGTGTAGGAAACGTACTAAAGGTACTAATTTCTAGATGTGGAAGCTTGAAAGTTAACCTTGTACTTCCATCTTCTCTAAATATGGCATTGCATTTTGAATCTGCTCTGCATCCCCGTGAGTTAATGTACTGTCACACTGAATGGGGTTGAACAGACCATTCCATTGTCACTAGAAAGTGTCTGTGCAAAAATAGCAGTAGGTTGCACTTGGTTTTGAGATGTGAAGAACTGAGAAAAGGCAGTGACGTTTAAATCTGATGACTAAGGTGTCTGGCAGGCTTCTCAGGGCTGTGCTGTATAGCCTGGGGCTTCAAAGTCTCAGCTTTGAAATAAGCAGCTCTGCAATTCAAACTGGACTTTGCTGTGGACAACAGAGATGTGATGCTTTCTGAACTACAGGAGAATGGAGTACCCCCGTGAAGAGGAGAGACAGCTTTGTGCTGCACATCCATCTAAACAGATTCTGTCCGGATTAGACAGCTGAGCAAACTTTGCTTGGTTGCCAGATCTTCTCTCTCAAATCAAATGCAAGTACAGAAACAGTTGCCTAAACTATCAGACTTGACAACAGAAGAGTGGTCAGAAGCAAAACTTTTCTATAAAGGATAGGGATTTAAACCTTAAAATCAGGGAAGATCCACTGATTTTTAGCTTCAAGGTAAAGAAGTTGTGAAAAATTGTAACCCCGTGTAAGTGTCGAACCTTATAATGTGCAGTTATGAATCAATGTTTACATTTTCAAATAAATGAAAGACTGTGTGGTAGGGAGAGGCCTCCTAGTGACATGTAGTTTACACAAGATACACGTCTCAAATCTATTTCAGGATCATATGTCTGTAAAGCAGAGAGTCAGAGAAGTAAAACAGAGAAGTGAACACATGCATACATCTATTTAGTGTTTACTAAGCTGATTTCTCAGCTGTCAGCACACATGATGTGTTAATTCCGGTTATAAAATATGCATCAGATGCTGCTTGATTTTCTTAAAATTCAGATTTCAGTAATGCAGCACCACGTGTGTTTACTCTGCCTCTGCCTTGAGATCATAGAGTTTCTCATGGTGAGCTCTTTCTATTTTGAGATTTTGGTTTTACAATAAAGCATGCTACAGTGATTCAGACACAGCTTTCACAGGTCATATCCTCTGTAATGAAATGGTATTTTTAGCCTTTTGATAATTTCTTTGCTTAAAAAAAATTGCAACTATCAGAAAATATTCCAACTCCCTTATCAAATTTATGGAAGAATTTTTTAGCAGATTTAAATGTTGAAAGAATCATTTCATTTATCACCATTCCAGAATATCAAATTTATATGGTATTTCCTAATTTTTTTTTTGTAATTTAATATATCAGTGTGCATGGATTACAGGAAATAAATTGAACTTACATTCCTTTCTCAGGTAGACTTGATTTTTACATGGAGAGACTAAAAGGATTACTCGTGTAATTTTGTGCTGTTTATTTACCTCTGCAAGATGAGAGCAATAGGATATAAGAGCAGTGGCCACGTTCTGTTTTACACACCATTAAACATGTGGTACTCTGCAGTACCAATATAACTTTATGGACAAAGTCAGCATCTTGAAGGTCTGAAAATAGCCAAATTATTGTCAACATCACAAAAATTGTTATTATTTCTTTCCAAAGTATTTGGTAAATCTCTTGAAGATTATGAGAATATGTTAGGCAAATTGCATCTTTTTCCAGATGACAAATATTGCAAATCAGTACATCACAGTTTTCAGGTGGATTTTATTGCCTATGTGTGTAAACTGAATGGATTGTACTATTAAATTTTTATAAGCATTCTCTACTTATGAAGAATATATTACTGTCATCTATACACGTGCTTTTAATTCCGCTTTTAATCAGCTGTACTACTTTTGTCTTAAGAATAAAATCAAAGTAGTACAGAACACAATGACTGAAGAACATTTTGGGTTTTGCATAATGATGATTAGGTGAGAACCCAGTGTCTTGGAAAATGGACCTTTTTATACCTGTATGAGTGTGTTGTAAGTAGAAGGCTTTTATGTGAACCCTGGATATTGTAGTTGTGCTTGGAAACAATTATGAAAGCTCTGTTGAGTCAACTTTTTCCAAGGAACTAAGATTTGGCTCTCTATTCACACATAAGCAGAAGATCATTCCCTACATGAAAACTACTGAGGTTTCTGTTAAGGATGTAATTTGAAGGCTCAGCAGTAAGCTCAGCCAAAGCTCACCTTGAAAAAGGCCTGTGAGTACTAGGAGGAAGGTGCAATTGCAAACACTGATGACCTGCTGCTGTCCTGCACTCCGTTTCCCCCTGCTCTCCTTCCCCATTAGACAGCTCTGGTTGCTGAGTTCCTGGTCTCACACTGGTGAGCAGAAGCTCTGAGTTCACAGCAGGACCCTGCTGGAGGTTTGAGCACCCACTGAGAGCCAGGCTGGAGTATCTTCTGTGGGTTTGGTGGGCGTGGGACGACTGTTGCTTTGTGTTCTAAAGGAATCTGTCACTTCAGTTTGCATCAGAGCAGTCCCAACAAAGAACCTTGAGACACGTTGAACTCGTGATGCATGCTGATGTACTGGTAGAGCACAAGATTTGGTTAGATATTTTTAAAATGCCCTGACCTGAAATACAGTTTCATGCTGAAGTCAGTCACAGCTTTGGTTTTATGCAGTTAAATGAGGTGCCTCCAGCTATCCCAGATATTTGTGTTACTGGAGAATGTAAACACATAATTTAACACCAGATCCACGGTGATCTGTGGGGGTACCCTGCTCCATTCTTGGTTTGCCTTTTTTAACCTGTGGCTGTCATCAAAAGGGGCCACCTGAAGGTTGGGATTGTTTTCTTTTTATAAATACAAAATGACGTAAAATTCACTGCTTTCTAGCTTCATCCTGTAAGACTTCGTGCAATACTTCAGCAGCTACTTGGTAGAACTGATGATCACTCTCATAATTATGACTATTTATAAATGTAAATAAAGCTGCTTTTGGATGTTTCAGCAACAGGGGTGACAAACCACTGTGCCACTTGTAACTAGCTAGAAGACTGTGACATGCTCTCATGGAGCTGAACCGTGTTGATTCATTCTGCTGTGCTGTCTGAACTGAATTATTGTAATTCCTTTCACTGGGCACGAAGCCACGCATCGAAGGGGCCTGAGCACACAACGTGGGCTGGCAGAACACTGGGCCCCTGCTGCTCTTAGGGTACCGTGACTTTTCATAAGTGGATTCCTTTGCAAAGGTTTTTCCTCTTCAAAGTCTATGAAGTTTCTCCTTTCTCATCCTGCTTTCCTGCTTGTGATGTATTAACTGCTCTGATTTTCCACTGAAGTGGGAAGGCTGGGCAGAATAGGTGACCATGGCTTTAGTGGTGGTACTTGGAGCTAAAATCTGTAACTCCCAGTGAGTTCTTTACCAGTGGGTAAGTGCTTTCCTTTTTTAAATGTGTCAGCTAAGTGCCAAACTCACTTGTGAACTCCTGCCATGTTTCATTCAGGGCTGGCAGGAAGATAGCATATAAACGGTTTTCAGAGTTTTAAAACATTATGTAAAGGTGAATGCTTCCCAGTTGAATACTAAAAAGTTAATTTGTGTGCAGTTATGAAGGTCAGATTTTGCTCTGAGAGTTTAGGGAGTTAGCTTTGTGCTCTGTCTTAGCATGAAAACCTACCAGAGCAAAGACAAATAATTATTCTAGATTAGTAATTTGTGAAAATAGCTTGGTTCTGGTCTTTTTTTTTTTTAAATGTTGTTTAATAGATAGTTGTTTGCAAAACTTTATAAAGTTAGGATTAATTTCATAAGCTTTAGCAGTCCTACATATTGTTCCATTTGTTTAATACTTTAATTTAAGGACCACATATGCATTTTAAGGCACTACAACCGAGAGCCATGATGGTAACATCTGAAACTCTGCTTCATCCTCTTTACAAATAGAAGTGAACCCGAAATAACTCCTTGGCTCCTCGAATAAGTGAAGTATATTTGAAGCTCACATACTTGCTAGTATTCCCTTCCTGAAGTTATTAGAATCCATAAGAACTGGGGATGAGTGTGTGAGCAGTTGCAGGCACTGGTGGGTGGGTTCCTCTTGCAGCTGTTCATTCCAGGAGTCTCTTTGTGCCACTGTCTCTTTTTTTCGTGTTCTTGTGTCTAAGAATGTTCTGCTGGTACTTGCATGGTATGTACTCCAGCTGTAACTTAATTTTCACCCTAGTGAAATTCCACAGTGAATTTTCATAATAGCGTGCTCTCTTCACAGCGTGGGTATTGATAAGCACCTGCTTGGCTAAGGATATTTTAGGGTGTTAGGGTGGTGGTGGCCAGAGTCAGAAACAGCTGACAAGGCTGTTTTGTTTTCTTTAGGGAGGCTGTGCTCTGTGTGCACATATCACTTACCAATGGTATTATTTCACTCAGCATTACCAACTTTATTTTTAATCTTTTTTTTCCTCATAACATGCAAATTTTGTGTCTTTTTCTGTAGCAGTGAGAATTTTCTTTCAGTGAAAACACAGATATTCCATATTCAACTAACTAAAATGTTAAAAACATACTGGCTTGGTGATAGTTTTAGGCCATATTAGAAAACTTGGAATTATGAATTTTTCAACAAAGATAGATTTAATCAAAATTTTATTAACTCTAGAGCTTCGTGTAGTCTATAACAGGCTGAATGCAAGATCTCTGGAAGAACCCCTGATTCCTTGTTGTTCTGGGCTGTGGTTCCTTCATTTACACCAATTTTTTTTTTAATGTATGTGGAATAAATTTTAGTGAAATAGCATTATACCCATTTATATGTAATCAACCACACAACTCACAGTTAAATAATTTAGAATCAATCTGGGGATACGTTCTTGTTATTGAGCTATAAACTCACATATAACAGTAAAAGCAACTTAGGCAAAAGGAGAGGTTGAAAAAAGGAGAGCCAAAAATCTGCAGCCAGGCTATGGATGCCTGTACTACCCTGGGTTCAACAGTATTATTGCAGTTTCAGCAACTTTTGTGTGAAAAAGTGATATTGGAAAATCATCTAATGTAATACTAGAAGAGAAGTAATGCAAATCATGAGCTAGAAAGAAATAAGAAACATCATGTTACCCATCTACTCTAAGGAGACCTCAGGCTAGTGCTTTACAAACCACAGTTTGGTTCTCTGTTCCAGCATTTCAGATTCCAGTATGTGATTGTTTCTCAACCAACTTGGAAGCTGCAGTACTTTTCCTCTTGGTTTTAAGAGGTCAAAAGAAAAAGCTAGTAAGAATGAGCTGAAAAAATCAGACTTCATATGAATATTGGTGAAGTCGTGATGACAATTTGCCTAACTCACTCTAGTAAAATCTTTGTCCAAACTTTGAATAATTTTTTCCCTCAGTGAATATTCCCAAAGACAGATATTTGTTCTGTGCAGTTTTTGAGCTGTCATTCCAAGTCCGTAACTAATAAAACCATAACAACCACCAAAGTAATAGTTAAGTAATGTGGCTTTGTAGCATTTCAAGTGATGAGTAAACCATCCCAGTAAATTGGCACTTGGCCACTTCGCTGCGTAATGGTGTTTTTAATGAAGTATTGCCCTAGCAACAGGTCTGGATGACATTGGGTAGCTGGTTGCTGCTGACTCTTGGAGATAAAACAGACTTTTAGGAACACATGTGTAATGTCTGAAGGTAAAGTAACCCAAAATAAATGCATCTGCTCTGCTGGGAACATGGGATGGGTAACATCAAGCCAAAGTCTGACTTACTGACTTACGAATTTAATCCTTCTGTGAAAGTGTTTCTATACGGTGAAAACAAAACAATCTAAAAAGTGCAACAGTTGGAATCTGAGAATAAAATAAAGCAGAACTGAGAGAAACTGTATTGCAGATGATTTTAAGAAAAAAATCAGTGATTTTAAAGGCTTTAAGAATTCTGGTACTGTAGGAAATCCTTCTGGATGTGTTATTTCAATGGAGAAGCTTTTTGAAGAAAGAGGATGTAGGGAAGATTAAAAGCTTTACTTGCTCTCCTGAAGAAGCAGCAAGTGGAAAAAGGCATGAGACATAGAAAGTGAAACAAATTCAAGTGAAACTAAAACTTGGGGATATTTTTTTTATTAATGAATTTTTATTTAGAACACTATTTCTTGGTGACTAGGACATTGAGCAGTTTGCTACATAACACAGCCAAGTCAAAAACTTAACATAGGGTCTAGATCAATATAGCAAAGTAATATCAGAAGATAGATCTTCGGAAGTCTATAAAAGAGAAGGCAAAAACCTTGGCCAAGTCTTTTTTTATTCTTCCAGTTCATTGTGGATGATATTTGAAAATCCACTTTAAAGACAGAAAAACACAGTCACCTTTATATATGTTAGTGGGTCGTAAAAGAATTTACTGCTATAGTAGTATAATGTCGTGCCTTCTAAATGAGATACAGTGTTAAAGTGTATGTGAAACACATTTTCAAGACTTAAAGGGAATTTTCTGATAGTCTAATAAACTTCTTTTTTAATTTTAAAGATAAAAATACAGACATTACTGTAAAGGATAATGCGGATGATTTCTGCCTTCGAGATACATTAAGCATTGCGTCCACGGACTCCTTTGTTTCCACAGCTGAGGTAAGACTCTTAAAGATTGCTTTTTAAAAGATTTATTGATCTATTTGAACAGTGAACAGAAGAATCCTAATTCTTTGCTAATCATTATAAGCAAAATATATTTCTCTTATGGGAAAAAAGAAGCTTTCCAGGCTTACCTGGAACCAGCTTTTTTTTTTTTTTTTTGTGCACTGGCACAATGCATCCCCAACTCCTCCTAAACAGAAGTCGCTTTTGAAAAATCTATCATGTTTTCATGAGTGAAAAACCAGTCAGTTGAGGCTGTAGTAGTTCTTTTCACCATGATTTATATTTTCCTGTTCTTTTTTCCTATTGCTTTACCATACTATAAAGATGTATGAAGAAGGCTTTGTATTGTTTGGACCTGGGGGCTTTTTTTTGAGAGGAAATTATTAGAAATTGACAACTACCTGTTTTAGCATGTTCCATGCACAATACGGAGGCACCAGTTGGAACAGTTACTCTGTTGTTGCACCATGATTAAATTACTTAGCAGGAACCAGAGGTCTGAGACTCTGTTCTGGGAACCCTGGGCCGGGCTGGTGGGGAAAGCTTGTCTGGCTGTGTGGGTGTGCGGGGAGTCGAGCAGGGACCCCACAGCTCCCTGGAGCCACCACTCCCGGCAGTGACAGTCCCTGGAGGTGGAGTGTGACTGCCAGGGAGCCTCCTGACTGGTCCAACTGGGAAGCTTCCTTAACAACATAATATAGTTCATGTAACTTGCTCTAATCCTCTGGGATAAGAGCACAAAGGATGCATAATAATCTCTGGGTAACAGAACATTGCCTATTAGCTGAAGTCTGCTACAGCTCCCTTGAAGTATTTGAAAGAGACTCATAAGCAGCGGCACACTTACTTGAATGAGGAATATCTCCTTCTCTACTCTCTGAGGAGCTGAAGTGATCTTGAATAGCACTCTTCTCCAAAAAGCAGGAGAGACGGTTGGCCTCAATAGATGCATTTTGTGATAGATATTGCTCTCATGTATGCACTACAACTAAGCTACTAAAGCCAGTTGCAAAAAGAGAGAATTGCACACATTCTTTGCAGTTGTTTTGACTGTCTATTATAGGGTTTGTTTTTCCATAACACAATTACTTTGATTTAGTAATTCACATTAAATTGTGATGCCTAGCATCCATTCCTAACGAGGATTGTATCCATAGAGACTGGTTACTCCTTGCTGTAATTTGGACAAGACCACAATGCAAGCTTGCTTCAACTCTACCAGCTCATGAGAGGAGCTGTAAACCATTATAGTTTGTACACTTTATATCTTTCTCCTTTTTCCCCAGTGAACTTTCATAGTGTTTTTGCAAGTATGTGAAGATGGGAACAATCCCTTGTGCTCATTTGTGCTGCTTGGCTTAAAAAAAAAGGCAAAACCAACCAACCAACCAAGTAAACAGAAAACCCCAGGATATATCACCTCAGTGAAATCATCATCCTCTCCTGAAGCTATATTGTCCCAGTATCTGCTAAAAAATATTTGATTCAGAATTGGAAATGTAATTGTCTTTAAATATCCTGAAAATATTCTCCACATTTTGATACCTCAAAGCCACTTCTGCCAACTTGTCCTTCCAGGACAAAGTTATGAAGATTTCCTCTTCTTTTCCAGCCATTCTATCCTTTGCCAATAGAACAAACTCTCTTTTCTCGGATTTTATTGAAGAATCTAGTGAAATTCTTAGGTGATAGAAGTCCTGAAGATTAATAGAACATGAACAACTTGCAGTTTGGTGTTCGAACCAGAACACCATCAGTGTTCTGGATTAAATAGGAGCCACCAGGCTTAAACTACAGGGTCAGTTAACTCTGGGCATCATGGTGTGGTGCAGGGTAAAGAAAGCTATGAATTGGTGTTCTCGTACAAAAACACCGTTACCCTGATTTAATATTTTGTCCATCCTCAGGAGGGTGTGTGGTGGGGAAATGCTTCACATTATGGCAATGAGAAGGAGCAATAACTACTTCCCAGTGTATTCAGCTATTAGCAGAGAACAGTAATTGCTTTGATTTAACTGGATTAGAGTTGGCATACCAGATTCTTTTATTCTAGACATGATGATATCGAGTAGCTTCCTCTTGCTTATCTACTTTTTTCATATTTTTTTTGTTCTTGCACTAGGAAAACAGTGGAATGTTTTAATTTAGGCTAAGAGGTCTGAGGCTTTTCCAGCTTTGGATTTGTCTCACCTAAGGGCCAAATAAGGCAGTTGTTCTTTCATCAAGCTCCCTGATTGCAGTTACAATATTAGTAACTGTCCTAAACTCCATGGCCTGATAGAAACGTTCAGCAAAGTTTTAAAATCTGAAATTCATATGTGTGTTTTGTACTGCTCTGTGATTATGCCCTACTGGAATTAGTAATTTCACCTTCCAGGAAATTAGAACGTGGCACCATTTTTTGTGGGCTCATCACGCTGCAAGCTGTGTGTTGACAGTTCCTTGGCTTCCTTCTACCCTGCATCCTGTCCCAAGGAGCAGGACTAAGTATTCTGTGTGACTCTGATTTTGGAGACTGGAAACTGTGTTCATGTTTCAGTGCTGACACACAGTCAGGTCAAATTTAGCTCCCTGCCTGCAGGAGAGAGAACAGTCATAAAACAAGACACAGATAGATGCTTGAATGGAAATTGATAGGGATACTGCTTAGGAGGCAACAAGAATGTCATGCTGTGTTATATGGGAACAAAATATAGGAAAGAGCTGTACAAAACTGGGACAGTTGGCAGGGTTTGCATCACGTGCCCTTTTGATGAGCTCTACAGGATAGCAGGAGGGTGTGCCAAAACTTCATCTTGGCTATGGCTGGTGATCAAGAGGGTGCTGAGGATCACTCAGTTGATGACTTCTCGTACAGAGTTGTGCCTGTCTGGACACCTACAATACACAGGTGCCTGAATCCTTATAGAGACAATTTAGCCACAGTTGCCATCCCCGTGACCAGACAGACTTCTATTCTTAAACGCACTTAGGCTCTAGAAGCACTGCAGAGGAGATGGTAAACACAACTATTTGCCCTAATTAAGTTATTAATACTACTACTGTGATAAATAATGGTATTTTCTTCCCCATTTGAGCCTGGCTGCCATCAGCTTGTGTTGATTAGGGTTAGTATGCTTTTCATAGTCTTGCTTTCCCATCTACTGTGATCAAAATAGCTGCCACCTTTGGCAACAATACAGCAGTGAGTGTGCCAGATAAAGGCCTCTGCCCTCTCTTCCCTGGTTTCTCTTCCATCTTCCTAACAGAACCTCTTTCCTGCTGCCCCTGACACTGAGCTTTGTTGCTGCCTCTTTGTTGTCAGTGCACATGCATTTATCATGTCTTATTTTCATATGTTGACTAGTACTGAATCTGTAGGTCTATTACCAAATAAACTCTGCTTTCCTTGTTAAAATGTTAATCCAGTCCAAAGCTTGGGAGATTTTTTAGACTTGTGAATAAAGCCTTAGCTGCTTTTTATCAGCAAGAGCCTTCCTGTTTTCTTCCAGACCTTAGGTGGAACACACCACTTCATCATTTCAGTTTATTAAAATGCCATCTCAAACATTTTAGTTCCTAATCACCATCCCATCTTCCAACTCCCAAAACGTGTTTCACTTTCATCCTGCAGCTACTTGCATTTTCTAAGGAAATCTTTTCTCTGAATGTCTTTATCTTTTAAAGCGATCATCATCAGCTTTTTTAATATAGGGTAAACATAATTTCTCAAAATGTAAGGAATGCTGAATGTGCCAGTAAAGTGACCTCGCTATTAGGGGAAGCAAGCAGGAATTCCTAAAAGGTCTAGCATTGTTTGTTTTTGTTGCATTCATGTAGGTGGTTATTTTGGTAGTCAACAAGGTCTTGATGCACAGCTGAGAATTTTTCCTATTTGTTAAGAAACAACTTGTGGGTAGCAAATAAGAGTGCCGAGCCTGTTCTTTAAAACAAAGCGCTCAGGGAACCCCAGACTTACAAGCGATTGCAAGTGGCAAAGGTTTGATGCTTTAGAGCAATATTTCAGCACCTCTTTACTGCAGATACAGCCCTAAAGCTGAACTGTCCAGAGAAAACTGATTATGGCATCTGAGCGATGCCCATGCCGTAATCTTCAGAGGCTGCTCTGCAGCATGGCAAGCCTAATTAGACACAAATAAATTAGCATATGTATCGTGTTCTGGTTTGATCTTTACTTTGGAAAATATGTATGTATTGTTCCACAGTTAGTACTTCCTTAACCATAACATAGAAAAACGAATTCTGGAGTAAAGGTTTTTCACTTTTTCTTGTTTATACCTGTTCTAGCTATTACACTATGTATTTGTGTGTGTGTGTGTGTGTGTATTGATGATTTACATATGAAATAAATCAATACATTCCTGCTTCTTCCAGTTGGTTAAATTATTGCATCCTGTGTATTTTCAGTTAAAAGCTGTGTAGCTTTCTTTGTTTAATAAGAACAGAAATTTTCAGGTGGGCTGTTTGAATTAGCAAATCCAAAACACATTAAGATGCTATGATTAATATTGTTAAACTGAAAAAAATCTTTGGTCTTGATAGCTGTAGGTCTCCTTCAGGAATTCAGCTTTTCTGCCCTGTTCTTCCAATAAAACAACTTATAAACAAACACCTATTTTTAGAATGGAGATACTTTCAAACTAGGTGAATTCTGAAAGTGAACATTACTCATTTAAGTATATTTTGTTGACCTTAAAAGTTCTCTTCACTTATTCTCTAGCTGTGGTCTTGTCACTCGAGTCTGAATTCAAGAAGCCTATAGAAATCTTTATA
>VZTA01013818.1:478160-524131 GCA_013398855.1 Mohoua ochrocephala | reverse complement strand
GTGCGCGGGGCTCTGCCCGCCGCCGCCCCGCTGAGGCGGCCCGGGGGACGCGGAGCCCGGGAGGGCCGTCCCGCCCCGCCGTGAGGGACCCGCGGTGGGTGATGTGCGGCTCATAAAAGTTAGTTTAAAATCCCATAAATCCCCGATTTTCATAAACCGCGTGTCTACGTGCGGAGGAGTTCCGTTTTGTTGGTGTGGTCTTCAGCAGCGAGGGCACACTGAGTGCGTCCTTTGGTTCTGCTTCACCCTGAAGTGACGGCGGTAAAACAGAGTGGCTCGGAAGAAAATATTTGGCTTCTGTGACAGCTTGCAAACTATTTATTATCACGTTTGTTTTGGGTAAATAAGGGCTTCTTTTAAGCCAACAAATGTCGAAAAAAGCATGTTTAATGAAGCATGTCAGAATTGCAAAAATTAATCAGCAAATAGCTGTATGGTAGAAAATATTGTACTCTTAATCTTAGATCTCAGGTCTTAAGAGACGTTAGATCGCCTAGAAAATTGTGCAATGAAATGAAATGATGAATTATAATTAGTTTTATAGGAGGGCCAACTGCATCACAATTAAGGAGCATGCAGAAGTATGAGAATATGACTGGTATATGTAGAAAGCAGAGTCTGGTGAAATAGAAAAGCTGGGTAGATGGTTTAAGACATTAGTAAGGAATACTTTCTCTAACTGCATTTGGAATATTTGGATCAGTAGTTTTCTCAGTGAAAGAAGTCAGGCAAGCATTGATGTGATTACCCAGCTTTGAGCTCTCTTTAAGGAGGACCATTGCCGTGGTCAGACTGGCTGTGGGGAGGCAGCAGGGAAAGCTCCTGGCATTGGGAGAGCAGTGCAGGAGGCAATGGAAGTGACCCCTGCACCAAGGCACCCGTACGTGCTCAGGTGAAGGTGGTACACACGATCCAGCTGTTACAGGCATCAGCACCACCAGCAGGGGAAGCAGCAGCGTATCTCTGGGAAGCGCTGGAGACCTCTCCTTTGTGACAGAGGCAGAGCTCGGGCCGTGACCACTGTGGGTGACCACCCCTGCTTCAGTCTGAGTTGGCCAAGAGCATTTCTGAGAAGAGGCAGAAAGGCTGTGTCCTGTCAGCAGGGAAGATACAAATTGCAGTAGCGCCTCATGTCCAGTATTTGGATTACCTTGCTCTTTGAAGTCCTGTCAGTGAAGTCAACAAAGCATATGGTTCATCTTCAGCTGCCATGACACATGGAGGAGCTGTGGCGTGGGGCAAAATATACCGATTTTTCTCTTGGGGACCTCAGTTCACAATTTACTGCCACTTGCAATTAGGATCAGCAGATACCATGGAACATGAAATCATGGGCCAGAAGATCCCAGCAGGACTTCCCCATTACCAGAGCAGTCTCTGAACCCCCATCACACCTGCTCTGGAGCTTGGGTACCCCATAGTAGCATGTGAGGAGAGTAAGGAATCAACAGACCTTTTGTACAGAGAAGGGTGGGTACATTTTTTTAGCAGTTGAGCTGAATGGCACTGTTGCATTAGGAGTGTTTATAGCTATATAAAACTTGGGCATCCTTTACAATAAGTATGTTTTTATAAATGACACCCTACCTGCAAGGACTATTCTACAACAAAATGGGACTCTCAATAAATATCAAAGTGTGATAAATTCAAAGATTGGGGAAAAGATTGTGTTTGAAATTAAATTATCTGGGTCACTTGTTGGTAAGCATTCTGGTCTTTAATTATAAAGACTTAATGAAGGAAATACAAGTGAGTGGAAGTAGTTTTGCATTTTGTATTTATACAAACAGTGACGTTTAGACAGCTGGTGTTAATTGTCATAACTCACTGCCTTCAGTGGAGCTGATGGTTGATGCCAGCTCAGGATCTTCCCTAGGCACGATAATTTTAGTATCTACTTCAGTATCTGTAATTTGGTACAACAACTGGTAGTGTCATTCCAGACCCGTTACAGGGGGGACATAAGTGATGGTCACTTCCCCTCCTCTTTCCAGTTCTGTTTAATATTTTGTTAAATATTTCAGTGCTGCGGACTGTGTTTGCCTCTCCTTGGTGCTTTGGCTGCAAGTAGTGAGTTTCCAACTCTCACAGTGTGGTTTTCTTATATAATGGAGTCTTCCCTGCAAGTAGATCACAAAGAGGAGACAGATGGTAAACGTAACTCAGACTGTGCCATGAAGGGCTTATTTATAACTCACAGTACCCAGTAGGAGAGCAGGGGGCCTCCCGAAAGGAGAAATCACAGAGGAACAGGACCTTTATTTTTAAAGTCCTGACTTCATGCTCCTATTGTAAAGAGTGGTGTTCAGTTCAGGGAAGTGCTGGTATTTTTTGTGTCTCATGTGAGGATGTTTATCATGCCCCTGAAAAACAAGAATATTTTTAAAGAAAGGGAATTTCATTGTTTATGGGAAGTTTTTTTTTTCCTAATCTGGTTAAAGCTGCACAACTTTTTTTGATCAATTGAGGACTCTGACCTGCTTTCAGAAATGGAAATTAATTAAATTTAAGGAGATGGATTTTGGGACTTGTGAGCCATCAAACTTTCTGTGTCTCCTGAATGGTTTTATTTTTTTTGACTTTTTTTTGCCTGAAGTAAGATTTTAGGGAGGCTGCATGAAAAGTTGAGAAAGTACTATGATCATAACAGGTCGAGGCATACCAGAGGTGATTGCTTGTCCATTTACAGTAAATGAGTAAGATGTTTGAAACCAGTAATTTATTTTTTTTCAGAATATTTCTAACCTGCTGCCTAGTTTCCTATGCATTATTGGTTTGTATTAAATTTTCACTTGAACTTAGAGATCCCTCTCTGCATTACAGCCAGTCAAGTCTAATGACATTTTCTCTTCCTCCCAATTCCAGAGGTACAACCATCGATCACTGGATGCAGGTTACATTTTTCTTGAGCAGTGGACATTTCAAAGGGCTCCTGTAGTCTGATACTTTCAGTATAAACATTATAACACCAGACTAACATTATCAACATATCAAAGATATGTCATTTAGTTGTAGGAAAGGTAGAATGTGGAGAGAAAAGAAATGACACTATCGTCAGGTGAATGCTGGAGCGCTGAGACTGGGTGTGCAAAGGGTAACAAGCTGAACTCATTTTTTGATCACGGTAATGTTCAAAATTATAAACTGGGATTTTTTTTGAGTGGGAAGCTTCAGTGAGGAGCTCTTACAGCTTCTGCTGAGGTATGTTGATCTTGGAAATAAAAGATGGGACTGAATATTAAGATTGGGCAGCTTTGTAATAGGAGAAAAAGTTTCTGAAGTAAGTAACTTAACAGGAAGACTCGTCTCAAAAAGTAAGAATTGCTTTTATTAGATGAACTGGGAAAATACAAAACAAGAATACATACGTATAAATGCACAACTTAAAACTATAACTAGTTCATCTAAAAGGGAATTAGTAGGTCAAGGTTTCTTGGGTTGGAAAATCTATTACTGCATACTTTTGCAAAGCTACTGGCAGATGAGGAAGGCACTGTTCTTCCACGATTTGTAGGTGTCAGGACTTCTGATGCAGCCACTTGGGTTTTCTCAGCAACAATTCATTGACTGTGATCCTCTCCTGATGGTGAGGCAGATACAAAGGAGCTTCAGTCCGTACTGGTTGTTCCTGAAGCCATGGTCACTGCCTCACAGACCCAACCCAAAACTCAAGGAGTGCTGCTTTTTTTCTTAAAGATTTTGTATTGTCTTTATCGGAAATGACTCGTCTGCCCTGAGGGGTGCCCGAGGCAGGGTCCAGCTGCCGGCCCTGCGCAAGGTTTAATGGCCGTGGAGAGGGATGAAAGTGCAAACATGGGTGGTGTCATGTTTAGCAATGCGCTGGTGCTTTGTATCAATATCTTTTAGCATCAGAGGTGGAGGTAGGATGACTTGCAGAGGCAAAATGCCCTAGAGCCAGCTGGCTAACCTTCAAACATATTAAGAGTTAGTGATGCCAATGAACTGGAAAGTAGCCTAAAGTAATAGCAGATATGGCAGCATTCCAAATGGCAGAAACATATCTGCCATCTTGAAGGCCCACAGCCTTTTGGACTGGCACTATTTTGGAAGTTCAGACAGCAGGAATTTGCAAAGAAAATTTCTTCCAACATTTGCACTTCTAGGGAAAATTTGAGATTTGTTATCCCACTGTCAAGAGGTTCAGGTAATTGGAGCTATCAGAAAGGTTCAAGACAAAATCTTGACTCATGAACACCATCTTCTGACAATTAATTGCACATAATAAACCAGACTTTGGAATAGCCAGTTGTCAAATGACTTCAGGATGAAGCCCTGTCCATGGGGTACATTGCTGCGCTCAAGATTAGTGGTAACCTTACCTTGAGGTGTTGAGGCAAAACAGAATTTCTTGTGACACGTTATCTTTGAGTCTTCCTTCTCTGCTCCAGCCCCATGTCAAGGGTAAAAGGTCTCTATGTCCCAGGCTACTTCAGTGCAGGGATTGCACCAATTCATGACAATCCTTTGTTTTCTGATGGGTTCCTGCAGCAAACCTTTGAGTCAGCTGCTGTTTGCTAAGTACAAGGCTAAAGGTTGCCAGCCCCGAGTGGGGAAGGAGCCATTATAAGAGCAGAGTAGCAAAAGAAGAGAACAGAGAACTTTCTCTAAGACCTGCTTATAAAAATAAGGGAGCGAAACGATTTTAAGTAGTTTTAAGGTTGTACTGATCACAGTGGGGATTTCACTTACATGCACAGAAGTCAGCTAAAGCTTACAGAGATGTGCAAATCCTGCAGGGTGTACAAGTGTATGGTGAAGCCCATAGGGACCCTGAGGCTACAGAATGCTGATGCAATTATCTGCCTTTCTAGACTCCACACAATTCTAACGTGCTATTGTTGACCTGAAACAATCTCAATAGGAACTGCCACTTAGTGATTATATGTTCATGTGTTCACAAGTGAGAAACTGAAATGCCTTGGATTCCTATCAGTCTACAAATGAGGGAGTGGGGTGGGGGTGGTGTGACTTTCCATACTAACTTGTTGAGAGGGAACACCAAAGTGCTCTCCAGAACATCTCTGCTGAAGCCAAATTTGAAGAGTTTAGAATTTGTAAATCAGGGCAAGCGTTGGTAGCTACGTGCTCTTGTTTCATATGTTGTGACTGCTGTCATTGGGAAAAACATCCCAAGATACCTCAGAATCCCATTCCATCTGTGAAGCTACAGCAGTGCTGGTGAGCGTCTGTGATGTTGGTGTATTTTTGAAGAGTTTACATGAAAACAACTCTTAATATTAATTACTTCTAAAATTACATAAATGTTTCTGTGTTTATAATCTGTTTGCAATTAAGAATTAGAGAATTTGAAGAATAAGAGCTTAACTTTCCATATCATGAAAATCCCTGACTTCAGTTCCTCTAAACCACAAGTGAGAAGTCCCTTCCAGCGGTAAGCTACTTTTCCAGCATTTTTACTTCAAATCTTTGAGCCCTTATTTGCACCATGTTTGGCACACTGAGGTTTTAGGCTTTCCTGGGACCCAGATGATCGATACAATACAGACAGCAGTAGCACTGGAGTCATGTCACGATTTCTTTCCTCCCACAAGCTCTGATAGACCTGAAGCTTAAAAGAAAAGAAAAGAGAAGAAAAAGTGCCTTTCTGTTAGTTGCCTAGTAAATGGTGTACGTTAAAATTTCTAACAATTTTCCTTTAAAAAATGCTATGCAATTTCCAGATCACAAATTATAAATACTTTATCTGTATGTGGCTTACCTATCCCATTTCATAGTTTTTAGCACTACTTTTCCCTGGAGAACAGCCCTGGGAGAAGGGAAAGCGTTACTTTGTAGTCGTGCGTTGGGTGAAGGGCAGAGCCTTCCCGCGGGCCGGCGGTGCCGCTGCAGCTGTGACACGCAGGGGGCTCCCCCAGCCCATCTCTCCTCCTGCAGCCGCACAAGGGCAGGCCGGGGGCTCCTGGCCCGAGCTCTGGCAAAGCTCCTGCAGCCGCAGCCCCGGCGCACAGCTCGGCCCGCAGCTGCCGGGACATTCCTTCTGCTGCCGGGAGCACCGGGAACAGCAGTTTTGCAACAACCAGCCAGGGCAGCCAGAGTTTGGCTCCAAGCGGTTTGTTTTTTCAAATGGAAATTAAAACCCAATATCTAGGGCTATATAGAGGAATTATGAGCATGAATAGTGAATCATAAGCTTGTTCTTTTAGTTACTGTGGCATACTTAGAACCTATTCATGTCTTCAAAAGCCTCAGAGGACCAAGTGAAATTGTGATACATCAATTTCAGCCTATGCAAACTTATTTACAGGAAGATGGTTAAAGCATCATTTAAAAGGAAAAGAAAGGAATATAACTACAACTGTTTCTTTCAGGTAGAAACTGACAGCCATCTTAAACATACCAGGTGCAGAGCACAATACAGTCACCATGAATGACATTGCACAGAAAACTGAGGTATGTACCAATTTTAAAGTAATCAAGGCAATGTGATAATTTACAACTGATGCTTGCAAAAATAATAATTACAAATAATTGTAAAAGACAATTATACTGGAAGCCTGCTGGTATTGCAATTATTTTTAGACAATGAAAGGGGACTTGTAAGTAGCTTAAGATTTGATGGAGTCTGTGAATTATGTTCTTATTAGAAAAACATGAAGGAGGAGGGCAAAATAAAGGCAATGAAATATGAAGAAGCTTTAAATGATGGTGGCGAAATTCTGGGCAACACTTACATGTGATTCTAAAATGTAAATATACTAGGCTACTTCAAATGTTTCTTCTTCTTCTACATAGACTTACTGAGTAGCAGGAACAAAAACTTCTGGTGTAGGTGGAAAAATATGAAACACGGAATGTTTTTAGCCGGTTTTCTCGGTATTACTTTATTGAGAACATCACTGTAAAAGGAGAAATCTTCACAGTAGTTCTGAAAGTGGGAACCTTTGGTGTTTGGACACCCACAGAGTAATCACTGGCAAAGAAGTGTCCATTTGCTCTATCAGCATCAAAGCCCTGATAGTCCAGCAATCTTTGCACTTCGTAACATAAAATCACTGGGCTTCTGGTTTTCTCTAAATGTTAAAAAAGTAAGCATATGATGTATCGGAAGTTTTAAGTTAAGAAATACTACTATTTATTTAAAAACTATAGGTGGCTGTTGACGTGTTGCAGAAAAACTCCCATACACATTGTATTCTACATCTATGTCTTTATATCTCTTTTAAATGTTAGGGGCAGAGTGTCTCTCTGGTGACTGCTTAAGATTGAAAGCAACAGTATAAATCTGTATCTAATTTAATAGTTTAATATAATGCTGAATGTTATTTTGGATATTTTAGTATTTATGACTGTTTATGAACAAATGCAATGATGCTTAACTGATGATGGCTCGTGGCACAAAGTTCAAAATATCAGTTACACTTCTGTTTTATGTTCTTACATTCTTTCTAATCCAGCCTATCAGATTATTTCTGTCCATCTGTTTCAACTTTCTTTTTCTTATCTTCATTTCTTCTATATCTTCACCAAGATTCTGCTTTCTTCATCTAAACCCGTCCAAAAGTCCTATGTGCCCAAGCTTCACAAAGGTGATGTAAAGGATAAATTTGAAGCTATGCAGAAAGCAAGGGAAGAAAGAAATCAAAGGAGATCTAGAGATGAAAAGCAAAGAAGAAAAGAACAATATGTTAGAGAGAGAGAATGGAACAGGAGAAAGCAGGAGGTTATTTTCTTTGCTAATATTTTGTGTTATTTTAATATTTAATACTATATCTGAAAATCTATTTACATTATTTTAAGACAATAATATTGGGGTTTCATTTAAGTTATAAAGACAGTTTTCTTTCTGTGTTCCATGAACTAGATGAAAGAACTGCTTGGATCTGATGAAGACGATGACAGCAAACTATCTAAAGTAGAAAAGGGTTATGTTCCAAAGCTAATAGGTAAGAGAGGCCCGACTTTAAGGGCCACAGAGTTCACTGGGTATGTGTGAGATGGAGCTGCTGAGCTGTGCATTCCATGTCCACAGGAACCGTTAAAGGCAAGTTTGAAGAAATGGAGAAGCAAAGGCAAGAAGAAGAAAGAAAAAGAACGGAAGAAGAAAGAAAGCGCAGAATTGAACAAGATATGATTGAGAAAAGAAAAATTCAAAGAGAATTAGCAAAAAAGGCACAGGAGGTACGTTCATCTGATCACAACAGTCAGGATGTAATTGTAAACAACATGAAAAACATTTTGTATTGATCAGAAAGATTTGATCTTAAGATTTCTGACAGTAGTGATTTACATGGGAGATGCTCAGTGGGGTGGAAGTGAGATATTATGTTCAGAGAGTCTTCATTTCTTTACAGTAACAACTTTCTTTTAAGCTCTGAAATTGAGTTACAGATGAAACTGGGCAGGCATAAACCTGGTAGGAACCAGGCACAAATTTTAGTGTCATATGCATGTGAGTTTACTAAACTAATGTGAAAATGTTTCCTGTATTTTATCAACTCTGACTTTAGACAAGCTTTACTTATAAGTTAGTGGATGCAGTCCAGTGATACATGAACTAAGGCAAGCAAAAAGTAGTAGAAAATGCCACTGGCAGGCAAAAATGAGAAGACATTAATGCAGTAAAAATCATAAATCACGAAGATCCAGATCATGTTTTATTCCTTTGCCATTTTGTGAATCATCTTTGCATATATATATATATAAAAACAGACTCCAACTTTTGTTGATGCCAATAAAGCAAACTGTGTCTTTTGCAGAATTGTGAGATATTATAGCAAACTTAATTCCTTTTGCAAGTTTTCTTCAGTGCTGCAAATACTGCAGTGACAGTAAACATTTAAATGATAGACTAAATACATAGGCAAATTTCTGTTTAACCAAATGATAGTAGTACTTCTTTTAGGTTTGAATTTGTTGTAAGAAATGAAAAACAGTGCTATAGGAGAAGTCAGTTCTAGGATAGTGTTTTCTACTAGAACTTCTAACATTGTTAAAACTGTACTTTAATTGGCATTGCATCTAGCATATATTTAATCTACCCTGCAAGGCAGAAGACCATCGATGTAGAATTTTTAAAACTATGTTAGTTTTAGACAATAACATAGACACACCATAGGAAGTAAGAACACCATTAGGCTTTTTTCAGAAGCTGAGGGGAAGACAATGTCACTTGAATCAGAAATAATCAATGACTTTGCTTTGGATCTTTTTTTTTTTATTTTTAACACAATTCTGGAACATTTAAATGAAGAATGGACATCTCAAGTACCGTTCTTGGTTCAGCACTGTGTTGAGAATGCTTTAGCAGACTTTGTGTGGGATGTTTTATGTCTTGTTGCCTCTCCCTCGACAAGCTGACCTATCTGAAGTATTCCAACAGAGGTTCAGTCATTACCATCTCTGTGAATTTACGTGCTACATACATATCACTGATACAAAAAGAGTTTCCAGTTCTGTGTTTGCAACTCTAAGGCAAAGAGCCAAATTAATGTAATCATATGAAATTCTCATTTAATAGATTGATGACTTTAACAATACGGGAACTGAATCAGCAGCTGAGGTAATCAGATTTTTTTAAAGAAATGTTCACCTACATTTTTATTCACTTTGTTTTATTATTGTAATTTGGGTTGGGAAAACTTAGAAAACAGCACATAAATACCTAATTAAAGTTCAACCAAGGGGCTAACAAATTTTTAACGTATATGGAACTATATCTGTACTCGAAATCAATATACTGAAGTCTGAAACAGAGCCTGGACTATGAATACTTTGTGGTTAGTTAAAACATCTAAAATGTAACTATTGAAAGCCACCAGAATGATTTTATATATACTGGGAAGGATACTTTGAAGTCCTCTGGCTTTGCAAAGAATTATCTTAAAAGCTCTTTGCCTTAAACTTGAAATTAAAGGGGGATTCTGACAATATACAGATGTTTGAACACCTCACTCAGTTAACTTTTTTATTTTTTTACTAATTTACCATATGGGTTTTGATTTTAAGTCTTGCAAATCAATGTTCAATTTCAAAAAGCTGGGTCCAAAGGTCCTATCGTCTTTCACTAACACAAGAAAATCACACTCCTACTACAGTTTTGGAAAGAAAAAACTAAAGCCCCAAATTCATCAGTTTTAACTTATTCGACGGTATGAAAAAATATGGGCAAAATATATTTTGGCAAAGAAGTTGTAAAAATAGATGTGAAGCAGCAACATCCTTCAAAAAACAATTATTATACCTGAAAAATTACATATTAGAAATTACAAATGACATATTTCTCTATTGAGCTACTGGCTTATTCCAGCCGCAGTTTATTATCATTTACATGATAAATGTAAAGACTGGAAGTAGAGTGTGGTTACAACTGCTGTCTATGCAAAGTTACACTTGTTCTTTTCCAAACCGTGAGTTTTTATAGCTAACTGTTAATGAAAATCTATAAAGAAGTTAAGGAATTTGCCAGCAGTTATGTTTAAAATAGAATTCAGCCTTGGTACTCTTCAAATATTAGAAGAAAACTAGTGACTGCCACAGGCAGATGGATTTATTCTTGTGGTTAATACTCAACACAAGTAAATCTTCTGGAAGCTTTGGTGCACACAGGTTAAAACATCAGTTTCACTAAGAAATGAGTCTATCTAGAAGTCAAGTTTCATGAAAATATAATAAATATCTTTTTGGACAGGAAGGGGATGATTCACTGCTAGTTACAGTAGTGCCTGTAAAAAGCACCAGGACACCTGGGAAGATGAAAATAAACTCTGAGAACACAGGAAAGGAGAGAGCAGAGCAAAGAAAGACGCAGGATGAAGAAATGAAGCTAAAATATGAGGAACAAAACCAATTCCTTAAGGAGCCCAAGTGCCTTTCGTTTGTCAAGGTAAACCAGCCATCCAAAAACACCTATATAATAGATATCTATTGGCTTAAGATACGACCGTTTCATTTTTCTTACACAGGGTGAAAATGAAAACAGTGAAACTCAAGAGCCTCTGTCTCCTGGTAAGCTGAAAGTCACATTTGAAGAACTGGAAAGACAGAGACAGGAGAATCAAAGGCGGCAAGCAGAGGAAGAAGCAAGACAGCGTTTGGAAGAGGAAAGACGCGCCTTTGAAGAAGCCAGACAGCGAATGGTAAGCACGCATTGTGTTCACGTTGGCACAGAATCTGCACATAGGATATGCTTTCGCATTCTTTCCTGGATGTGATTCTTCTTTTTTCTTATTCCTTAACTTTATTTCAAGCTGTTAAGAGTCCGAAAACAAATTTTTGAAAGACATTTTTGACCTTTGCTCTAACTCAGTAACCACACTGGCGTAATACTTTAGACATTCTTTCCGTAAACCCAAGAAATCCAGGCGTTTTGATTTTGCCAGCAACTTAGTAGGTTTTCTATCTACACTCTGTAGTATCTTTAGCTGTAAGCCTTCAAGGAGATGAGTAGCTGGCTGTTTTGTTCTGAAGTAGTGCTGCAGATGGTTCAGTAACCCGTTTTTGATGCAAACATTCCGTAGTAACAGAATGCTATTTCTTATCCCCATATTTATTTGTAAATGTGACAGAAATATACATCAATTACAACTCTCCTCTTAGGAAGAAAGGCAAAAAAAAGATCAGCTCTCTTGTATGTATTGACATAAACAACAACATGCTATAAATTACTAGATGAAGTCCCCCAAATTGTCAGAAATGCAGCTCACAGATCCTGTTTTTTATTACTTGGAAAACTGCCTCCCTATGTGTTCTTTATCATGAGTCAGAGTTGTATTAGATCAGCTGTAAGCAGACCTCACTATAGTTTGTTCTTTGATCATACTGAAGGAATCATACACCTAGTATTAACCTAAGATAACCAGATAGTTTAGTTCTGTATTTCTTCACTTTACCATACTCCAGTTCCAATAGCATGTTTAAAGTATTTGAATACTTTTCCCCTGTTCAGTCACGATCACTATGACTTTGTTAATTCACATACAAAATTCGCATAGAAACAAGATTAACAAGAAATGAGATTTTAATCTTACATAAAAACTTGGAAAATATTATTTATAGGAATTTGCTAGCTTTAACAGAGTATAATTATGCATGAACAGTCTTGGAAAAACGGCTCTAGACCACTGTTTTGATTCTATTTCAAAAACATTCAAGACATTTATATTCTACAGAAACAAACTTAAACAAAACCAACAACACAGAACTTCTAGAAAGCTGAAACACACAAATTCCCAACTGGTCCACATTGAGAGAGTTCTAGGTTTAGGCATATACCCAAATTGTAGTTTACTTCTTCATCTCCACCTCCAATAAATGACTGTTGTTTCACATCAATAACCTTGCCATTATGTCAATAATGCACTTCTTTCTTTTTGGTTTGGGTTTGGGCAAATGATTCTAGTGAAGGAGAAGAGGGAGGAAACTAAAGGGGAGTGAACCTCTTGAAGTCACTTAGGTGTTCTAACTGAAGATTAGTTCACATCTCTCTTCCTAATGTTAATGCATTTATTTATCAAGTAATAAGAAATTATTTACAAATTCTCCACATCGAAAGAAATTTTCCAACATGCAGCTGTACCTGCTGACCAGTGGTTGTCAAAGTTTGAAGTAAACATTTTTCTTAAGAATTCAGCAGTTAATTTCCTTCAATTCTCTATATTTTTTCCCTTATGAATTTCAAATAAAGGATTTCTCTAATTCCCTAATGGGCTACCCCACATACCAGTCCCAGGGCTGCTCACAGTATAGAGATCTGGATTATCAGTACTCTGACAGTTCTCAGTCCACTTCCTCCACTAACAGATAAAGTACTCTGGGATGTCCTCTGAAAGGGGTTCTTGATTGCAGTTTGTAAACCACAGGCTTCTCTTAGCAGGTGAGTGTTCACTGGAGAGAAGCTATAGTGAAGAGATCAGAGTATCTCAATTCCTTTTCTTCAGTGATGATTAAACGTCTAAAAAGAAAAGAAACAAAAATCTCAGTCTGGCATAATAGCAAAATACTAATTGATTCAGTTTTGCTATAAGACTCTACAGCATTTCTTTAACTGGTGCACTGATAAAAACAATTTCTATACAAACAAAAAGACTTGATGGCGTAAACGTCTATGAAAGCGATGTAAATAAAGTGAATAGAGAGTGATTTACAGTAAATGATCCAACAATGAGACCATGAAGTACGTACGTAACTGTTCAGCCTCCTCCTGATAACACATTGTTCTTTGAATTACACACTCAACAGATTTTTAAAAATTATAAAAGCTACATGTAGGATACTGAAAATTTCTTTTCTCCCTCCCCTGGCTAAAACAAAGATTAAAATGTTTCTCATAGGAACCTAACTCTTGATACATTTTTTTCCCCAAGGAGAAAACAGTATTTTTAAAAGATCAGAAAGGAATAAAGTATTTCTTTATTGTTTGGGTAAATGCTTTTTACATTTTCCTCTCCCTATTCTAAGATAAATGAAGGTGGCGATAAAGAATCTGAAAATGCTGTTAAAGAATTCCGCCCTGGTAAACTCAGACTCAGTTTTGAGGAGATAGAAAGACAGAGGAGAGAAGAGGAAAAAAGGAAAGCAGAAGAGGATGCACGACGACGCATAGAAGAGGAGAAAAGAGCATTTGCTGAAGCAAGGAAGAACATGGTACGGTATTTTGGCTTAGCATAGAATTTAATTTTTACCTAAATCTCAAACCGGAAAGAAGCTGGGAAAAAGCTTTATTTAAAGCTAGGAATACATGCTTCCACTCCTTCATTCATTAGTTCACCTTACTATTTATTAGAAGGTAATGGGGTAAACTGGTCAAGTTAATTTACCAAAAATTATCAGAGAACAATCCCTCCTCACAGCAAGCCTAGAGAGGATTTCAGACAATTTAGTCAAAACCAGGTATTCGATCCAGTGGGTATTACTATGCTAGATGCAACAAACCTGGGAAGTGAAACGTTTTCACAAGAAAGGCTTGTTGTTTTGGGGTTTTTTTGGAGAGCAAATTCTTTTATAGCTCCAAGTTTATCTCCC
The DNA here is from genome assembly GCA_013398855.1 of Mohoua ochrocephala. NCBI lineage: Eukaryota > Metazoa > Chordata > Aves > Passeriformes > Acanthizidae > Mohoua > Mohoua ochrocephala. The sequence continues at coordinate 510,130 of VZTA01013818.1, read as the reverse complement.
TACCTTTACAGAGTGTCCACCAATCATCTCTTACTGCTAAATCACAATTAATGGCATAGCAGAAAAATGCTCACTGCAAGTACAAATCTGCCAGTCATCTGTGACTCTTTAGGGAGGACAAATTAAGAAGGTTGAACCCAGCTACTTGATGTTTTTAATGCTTGTTCAGAGAAAAACAAAAAATAACTTGTGGCGTTTACCATTAGAATGCTTTGCAATACTGTCTTCCCTTGACAAATACAGATTTCTGTCATATGCAAGCACTTCTAAAGTGTGAGTTAAGGTTGTACTGGAGACAAATTTTCAGGGGCTTAGGACTCACATACACTACCCGAAAGCAGAGAAAGATGCCCAGTTTCAGAGGGTGGCAACTATTATTTATATTTAAAAAAACCCCAGCCACAGAGCTTTTAACTGTGCTCTTCATACTTATTCCAACCACTTCAAGATTCAGCAGGCTTTTGGGTATAAGCCAGTTACTTATTGGTGGCTATCAGAAAATACAGTATTAAATGGCACAAATATAAACTAGAACTAACTAGTGTTTGTTTCAAAAGGGAGGGCAGCACGTGCCAATCTAAAACTGTGGAATAACCCAGGCATCTGATAGCATCTTCCTCCATTGTCCTCTGTAGTTGAATTGGGAAAGACCAACTGCATGCTCAATAACATTTTCTTAATCACTCAAAGCAATACTTGGGAGAGAAATGAAAACTTTGTATGAGGACTGATATTGCTGGCAGGGCTCCCTCTGCCTGGAAATCGGGCCAAAGACAAGACCTGTGTGCTGAAAGACTACCTAGAGAAGCTACAGTGTAAATTTAATTTGATACTGTGCAGAAAAATAGTGTCTGTCTGTATCTCCAAAGAAAGAAAATAGAACCTAAAACCACTTTAAAATAGCCCCAAGCCAACAAAGGAATGCTACTGGAGACTTCTGCCACTACAGTTTTTATGAAAAGGCAGTAGAGAACTAAAGGAAGCACAGAAAGTATGTGCTGCTTCTGTTTTTCCCTGCTTTCTTGAGAAACTTTTTTTGGCCTCAGTGTAGCAAGAAACTAAATTCAAGTTTCCAGGCAAGAAAAATCTCACTGATGCAGGGTTTAATCCATCAGATGCAGCAAAGAGACTGTGACTGCTCTACCTGCAGACAGTGAAAGTGACCTGTAATTAAAAAAAATTACTGAAATCTATTTTCAGCATTTATGTACTTGAAAGCTGTGAAGTAGCATCCTGAATATGAATACTACATTTTCTACTACTTGTAACAGAATATAACCCTCTGTTTTCCTTATTTTCCATGGCTACAAAATGTAGCAGCAATGCAGGTATGTCCTAAAATGTTTAAAAATGTAATAGTCCTCTCTTTCTAAGGCAGTAAAAATGTACATTAAGCTGTTATTCTAGAACTTCTTAATGTTCATTCATTTTAATTTAGTTTTGGAAATATACACACAGAGAAATGGAAAACAGAAATGCCACCTCCTTTTGGATCTCCCCATTTCACATTTCCTTGTGCTATTTCCATGCTCTCCAGCATCAGTGTGATCACTTTTATACTGACACAATCGTCTTTCATCCCCATCAGTCTTTTTCTAGTAGAGACTGCAAAAACAACCTGTCGTAGCACAAATAAAAAAAAAAATTCTTTCCCTGTTCGCCCTCTGAATATTTGTTGACTGTGTTGCAAACTATGGTTGTTACAGGAATGTTTCTCACAACCAACCGTTTCCACTTTGCAGAAAAGTATAGCCTAATTTCACAAAATACGACTAAAATACTTACTTAACTAACCACAGGGGTTTTGTACATCACACAACTCAGCTGAATCTTTGTGCTTTCTAACTAGGGAGAAGGTGGCTCACTGTCTTTTCATAACTTGGTCAGAAATACAGAGACAGCTACTGGTGTTTGCTCACATGCACAGCTTTCAAACGCTTGTGTGCAAATTCTGAATTGATGCTTACGAAACAATGCATCACCAGCAAGAGACTTTCACGTTTCTTTACTCAGTCATGGGTAGCCTCTGAAAACGATGCAGCATTGTTTTCATTATAGGAAGGCATTCGCAGCTTTGTTTTTTGACTTCTCCGTGAAGTCAATTCTCTTCACAATTTCAACAAATATGCTCGTATTACACAAAACAAATGAAGAATGGAAGGAATGGTGGTGCTGAAGTCCAAGTGTAAGCTTACTCAGAAGGAAAATCTGAGTAACATCTGTAGTGAATAGAATTTGAGTGGGATTGGGCTAAAAATCTACTGAAAGAGCTATGGCAAACAAAGAGGATATGGGCAAAGTAAGTCCAGAGGGCGGTATGAACCAGGATGACACCAGCAGCACTGAAAGGTGTTGGTTACAATGGCAGTAAGTAGCAAAAATTAGAAGTAGTGCCAAAGGCTCTTTTACAAATGTCTATTTTCTGTCCCTTTATAGTCAGAACACTTTCTCAAATGGAAATGTTGCCCCTTTAATTACTTCTGGCATTTGACTGATTACTGCTGTTGGAAATGCCTACAGCTTAGGGCACATTGAGCTCTTCCAGGTTTGCCACAAGGCTTTTCAAACATGATTAAATAGTGCCATAAGCCACACCACCCTCCAGTTCAGTACCTGATCAGTACCTCGCCTCATCTTTACCTACAGAACATTCCTGTTGAGATAATCTCTGTTAGTAAGTTTATATAGTTACAGGCACAAACATACATTCATGTCAGTTTTATCACAAACTTACTTGCAAAATTCCTGCATAACTCACTGTCACTACTGGCTGCTTTTGTAGTGTTCAGCTTCATATTTTAGTACTTCGGCACATTCAGTCTGATAAAATATTAGTTCTTACCCTTCCTGCTTTGCAAGTAATGAAAACTGCCTTTCCTAGGCCCTACTACCTTATGAAATAATCTAAAAGATTGGCCAGCTGCTCCTAATGCCAACCAAGCCTAACCCTAATCTGAAGCCAGGGACAGGGAAAGGAGGAAACCCTTGCTGGTGGGTGTATAAACCAATAAACTGGCCACAAAACTTAGCTTAAACTATTTCTGCACAAAGAGGAGCTTCTTCTCAACGTTCTGTTCAGTTATCCTTAGTGGGAAGACTAATACTGCTTTAGAACAGGAACATAATTCAGATTGCTAAAAAAAAAGATTACAGATAAATGTACTTCAGCATTAAGAGCAATGACATTTAAACACAAACGCTTTGTCTAATGATAGTCTGAAGTAAACAAGAATGAATTGCTTCAGGTCCTAAAGGTGCATTTAGAGGGCATCCTCCCCCGCAGAGGGAAAATACTGCATTTTAAAAAACACCTTCATCTTCATGATAAAAGTTTAGCATTGTAGTTAAAGTCAAACACAAACCCCCCAGACCACTCCCTCCCACAGCATGAGAGGAATACCCACGTTGGCACAGTGCACCTTTCTGTACTGGGGCAGATGTGACAAAGTAGTCACTTATCTTTATGTACCACAAGTGTCTGAACAATGCTGTGATTTCATCACAGATATAATTAATGCTCTGAATTTCCAGCAGGTGCTGGATGATGAATCACCAGAAATGTTTAAAACCTTTTCTCAAGAATCTCTCATACCTGGTAAACTGGAAATTAATTTTGAAGAGTTGCTGAGACAAAAAATGGAAGAAGAAAAGAGGCGCACAGAAGAAGAGCGTAGGCAAAAGTTGGAAATGGAAAGGCAAGAATTTCAACAGCTGAGACAAGAAATGGGACAGGTTTGTACATAAAATGATACGTTAAGCATGCTCTGAATAAAAATAAAATAGATCAGTTAATTACTAAAATTTCAAAGTTTAAGACTGTAAATAAAAATTCCTTTGAAAGAAATTTTAACTTAATACATTCCACATTATGAGAAAGGAAAGAAAAATAGAAAACCTTATTTTTAAAACATTGTTTATAAGGATATTTTTATCACTAATCGACCAGGAAAATGTGTTTATCCCTTGCCACCTTAGAAGTAAGTACAGTTACAACTCTGTAACTTGGTTTTGCAGTAATTTCTGAAAATCCTGGAGTATTACTAAAATGATTAGACAATATTTATGATATTGGGAGAACAGAAATATCTCGTTCCCAAAAGACAATACAAAAACAAAAGTGATAAAGGGCAAAATTCTTGCTTTTCCTCAGGGAAATACTGTGCTACCTAATGAGAAAAGAAATATGGTGGGCTCAATTTCTTTCTAATTGGTCTATCAAGGGTTTGAAGGCTGTCACAATTGATTTTAAAAATTACACACAAAATGTGCTTTACATTCTAATGTTCAAAACATCACACTCATGAACTTTACACTTCACTTTGGCTGTGGGTGGCAATTCTTTATTATTCCCTTTTGAGTGTTAGAGAACTATGGTAATTTATTATGTTTGTTGCAAAGCTCGAGCAAGCAATGAAGGCTCAAGCTTCTGATGTTCTCAAGTAATCCTGGGGAAGCAGGGAGAGACAGGGACATCCAGCTAAAATGCATGTACATCTTTACAATCAGCCAGAGGTCATAAAAAGAGGGAGAAAAATACCAGTAATTACAGCTTCAGATGTGGTTTGACTACAGGACCCACAACTGCCCTTTCTTTTTCAGCCATGACATTCTGAAATGTCATTTACTTTTTATTGAGTTAAAAAAAAAAGACTAAAAAGGCAGCATTTTTTTGTTTAACAAACCAGTTGGATTTTAAAAGATTACTTCATATTGCAAGTAGAGGTGAATTCTGGGTAAGCAAGTTTTTTGTATTGGCGGGTGTTTGGTTTTCTGAGTCTGTGAAGGGCAGTTTATTGACAGCAATCCTTGAACAAAGGGCGTATTCAAGCAAGATATTTTAAACTCTGTAGCTAGTTATGATACAAATGCATTCATCATGAGATAGCAAGGAAAAAAATAAATTACGGGGGAAAGGTCTCTGTACTGATTTCAAATAACGAAGAGAACTGTAAAGTATTGAATTATACCATCAGTGGGGAGAATGGGTAGTAAAAATAATGAGGGCATTTTCCATCTTACACATTCTGTAATTTCTAAACAGCTGGAAGAAGAGTCTGAAACTTTTGAGCTAAGCAAAGAATATGAAGAATTAATGAAGCTAAAAAGAAGCGGTTCTATTCAGGCAAAGAACTTAAAAAGCAAGTTTGAAAAAATAGGACAACTGTCTCAAGAAGAAATACAGAAGAAGATCGAAGAAGAGCGAGCAAAGAGAAGAGCAATGGATGAAGAAATAAGAGAAAGGGAAGCTGAAAAATTTCAAGAGGTAAGTTGCGTTCAGTGTACGTTAAAACTAATGATCCAGGAGTGAACAAGGCTGCTTTCATCAAATTTTGCTCTGTTGCCAAAATGATGTTTTCCCTTCTTTCCTCTTTGCTCCTTTGGATGCTTAAGGATATCAGACCTCAGCATCCCTGAAAAAACCAGCACACCAGTTTATTATCAGTTGTTGGTCAAGCAGAGGATCTGCTTTTCAGCTCAAAGCCCTCAATTCAGCACCTTAATCTGAAACCTGCCGGTCTGAGGGTTTAAAACATCCATATCTGAGAATTATCTGTTAATCATCACTTGAATTGCTTCTCTTTCTGAACTCTTAATTCATTCTCTACTGCATGAACTGAATAAAAAATTCAGTTACCAAACCCAAACGATACCATTGGAAGATCAAGTCTCTGTCATGGATACTCATTCCTCAGGGTTGAGCAGAAGAGGATGCCTACTTATCTATACTTCAGACCAGAATCTTCAGTTTTTCAGAGGGGAAACCCCAAGAAATGGAGCTATCAGTGTAGCCCATCGACCAAGTGGTCTGTGATCCACAAGCCCAGTGTGAACTTTTGTGACAGAGCGTAAAATTTTAACGGTACCAAGCCTGATCTGAGCCTCATTCTGGCTCTTCTCCACAGCAGTCAGTTCAGCATCACCACAAAGCCTTTCCTGTTTTTGAGCTTTTAATTTAATGATTGACACTAATTGTTTTCATAAGGTCAACCATGTTAGGTGTTGAACCTATGCTAATATCACTGGCATAAAACTCCAGTCACTGAGGATTTACAGTTGCCAAGAAGTGCTTAATTTCTAGATGAATAAAACTTTAGGAGTGTTTTTACTTATCATTTTTGAAATTACTTTTGCAAAAATCTTGTCCTATCCCTGATGAACTACTGAGAGCTACCCTCCACTCATTAAACAAACCTCTGAAAAAAACGAGGTTTCTTGTGTGGCTTTGCTCAATTAAAAAAACTTCTGGGAACACAAAACTAGTTTTACTATCATATATATGTCAAAGGCAATAAACAATAGTTAAGTCTTGTTTTTAATTATTTTTTCCCAAGGATGATGATGTAGATGTGACACCAGCCAAGAAATCTGAGGCTCCATTTACTCACAAAGTAAACATGAAGGCTCGTTTTGAGCAAATGGCAAGAGCCAGAGAAGAGGAGGAGCAGAGGAGGATTGAGGAACAGAAATTACTACGCATGCAGTTTGAACAGAAAGAAATTGATGCAGCATTACAGAAGGTATAAGTTGCAAAATAATACTCTCCAGTCCTAAGTGTCATTTAACTTAGCTTACCACTGTTAAACTACCACTGTTGGGAACTCTACCAGAGATACAAAAGGAATGTTTTACTCCTTTTAGCAGGTGCTAGGAATTGTTGCAGTAATATAAAATTGCTGTTGCTGTTTTCACATACTCCCCATGAAATCAAAGAACGGTTTGTGTTGAAGGGACCTTAAAGATCATCTACATCCCCTGCTGTAGGCAGAGACACCTCCCATTAGATCAGGCTGCTCAAAGCTCCATCCAACCTGGCCTGAACGCTTGCAGAAGAGTACGAGACACTGTGAAGAAAGGTCATGGCATCCCCTGAATAACCTGAAGACGGAACTGACATTCATGCCTGTATTCTACACCAACATTCCAGCCTCATTAAAATGCATTTTACTGCCTGTGGCATATCCAGATTGGGTGCATTGTTATGTAGTGAGGACAGATGTGGAATTTCCCCTTCTCAGAAACACGGTAACTTGTAATCAAATATGTATCACTAGCAGTCATAGTGCTATTGCCACTTTATATGTTCTAAATCGACTTATTTTAAAACAGAAAAGGGAAGAGGAAGAAGAAGAGGAGGGAAGCATTATTAATGGTTCTACTTGTGAAGATGAGGATCAAGCTCGATCTGGAGCTCCCTGGTTCAAGAAGTCACTGAAAAACACATCAGTTGTTGATGGCGAGCCAGTGAGATTCACAGTTAAAATTACTGGAGAACCCAAACCTGAAGTTACATGGTGGTTTGAAGGGGAAATGTTGCAGGACTCTGAGGACTATCAATATATTGAAAGAGGAGAAACCTACTGCCTTTACTTGCCAGAAACCTTCCCAGAAGATGAAGGGGAATATATGTGTAAAGCAGTCAACAACAGAGGCTCAGCTGCTAGCACCTGTATTCTCACCATTGAAAGTAAGAGCTAGCATTTTAATTTGCTTAATTCTCAAATAGTCTTCTTGCATCTTTCCTGTTATGAAAAATCTAACTGCCTGTCTCTCTTAACCCTTTTTCTGTCTTCTAGCTGATGACTACTAATGCTCTACTTTAGCTGGAATCTCTCTTCCCCTCAACTTTCTTACTGCATTATCTCTTTCTCTGATGGGGCCAACTAAAGAAAGCAAGGATGTGCATTAATTTGTCATTCCTGCATCAGATAAGAATACCCTTCAAATTGTGAGAGTTCCCTCCTCAATGCAAAAATTAGTATCAAAGGCTAAAAAGAAGAAATCAATGTATGAAAGATCAACTAATGGAAAAAGCTGAATTATCATAGTGCTCCAGCATTTGAAGACCAACTGTTGTGTAATAGAATAAAGCTGAATACATGATCTGGAAACTTGTGTAGTAGTGTCAATCTATTGGTGTATCTTGCATGAGCACTGAATATTTAAGCTGTTTTACTTCATCCCAGAAGCACTGGACTGGCAAAGAAAATACTTATTGATGATTTTCAAAAACCCAAGTGTACTATTTTTGAAGAATAAAAGATGACATAACTGCTCACCACTGCTTCAAGGGGCATTACTTCTTTTGTTTTAAAATGGGCTTGCATTGAAACTGTTCTGCTCTGATCCGACCTATGCAGCTGATCATCTCAAATCAAAACAATCTCCCTTAGGTTTGTAGTTGTCTTCAAAGTACCAACACTTGCTTGTAAAACTTGTGATTTTCTCATTGATTGAATGACAGAGGAACAGGCGGTGACATCTACGATTAGCTCATAGTTTAAGCTGATAAAAAACAAGCTTTAAGAAAATTATTTTCACGAAGTGCCTATTTTCTCAGCCTTAACGCAGTAAATTTATTGCCACATCTCTAAACATTGTCTTCTTAAGGCTACTATTTTTCTCTAACACCTCCTGACATCAACATTCATGTCGCTCTGCTAACACCAACTGAACCATTCAGATTAAGCTTCCGCAGGAGTAGCTTCACCAAAAAATAGTCACATTTTAAATTAAAGTGCACGTGTATAGGCCTTGACATAAAGGCAAGATAGGCTGCAGTAAGTTAAATTTAGTCTTTTCAAAAAGAAATTCTCCTGTGGCTGAATCTGCTGACTTTCTTTGTACAGTTACCTACTGAAAGTCACTCTTCTGCCTCAATAAATAAATAAATAGTAACAAGCTGCATGATGTTTTGAATTAGTATTTACCCTAATAAGCACAGAAATATTTTACTGCGTTTCTGGTGGGTGATATTCATTCACAGAAGTACAGGTTGCTACAGTATTTTTCCTCTGAAGCTGTTATGTCAAAATAACAAAGGCAGGAATAGGAGCATAAAAAAGACAAAAACATTGCTATTATTATTCATCAGTTTACATTTATTGAGAAAAACCATACAAAAACCATTATACAGTTAATGTGTACCCATATTACATACAATGTATCAATGCAAGCTCAAAACCACATTTTCGTAAAGCATTCGATTTACCTCAAGTCCAAGCTGCATCTCCCTAAGACACTGTTCCCATCACAGTTGCCTTTTAAAGCCAATCTTCTGTTTACACACGGGTAGTTTCTGCAGAGAACACTTTTCTCAGGACGAAAAGGCATTTCACATGCACGCAAGAGAAATATTTGTGCATACACAAGGGTTTCATAAGCTATTACTAGGGAAGAGGGAATCCTGTCAATTGTATGCTTTCTGAAAAGCCCAGTCCTCCCTTCCTCCCCCCACTTCCAGAAAAAAAGCAAAATGGAAAAGCTTTTAGCATGCAATGGAAAACTTAAGAATTACTTTGGAAGAGAACAGGGGAGAAACAGTTTCTACCATCCAATAAAACACCACTAGTAAAAAAGATGAAATACTTCAAGATAGGCTGTGCAAGTGAATCGTGATCCTGTCTGCCTGGGCAAGTGAAACAGATGACTTAGAATTTAGCTACACTAAAGAATATCCACCTGGTATTTTATTCCACGTCCTAGTGAAGCATAGGCTGCAGAAAGTGATACGGAAGTGCTTTTCCTACTTGGAGCATTTATGCTTCCCTTCAAAACTTTTCTTACTCTTCACATTCCTTGTGGGACACTAAGGGGGTGAGGGTGGGGTAAGCAGGAAACATTTCAAGACGCCTTTTGGACAAGTTCACCGCATTTCTACGGAAGTCCTGTTATCTTTTGGCTACTGGGGTTAACTCCAACAATCTACTGTTGTCCCAGGAACTGAGTTTGGAGACGGAGTTGGAAAAGAAACACTATGCTCTGCACGAATCAGCATGCCTGCAAGCCCCGCAGTGAGAAAGCTGGAAGCCAATACACCTCAAATGCTACACACAAGAACATCTCTCACCTTCCACACACTAGCAACATCCCAATACACTGCTTTTTCTTCTCTATCTCCTCCCACAGGCTACATTAACAACTGAAAGACTGTTCAAGATATTTTAGGAGTAACAGTTGAAGGAAAAAGTACCACGTAAAAAGGAAGTGAACAAATGACTCACCCCCACACTAAATTCACAGTATCAAAATCCAAATGGTACACACCTACCCTCTTCTCACGTCAAAAATGAAGTTACATGTTAAGCTACAGATGAAATACTAAGTGGCTTGAGAAACTGAAGCACAACTATTAATTCAGTTCAAAAATTAGCTTGGCTGTTTAGAAGAATATAAAGTAAAATAGATGGTTTATATTATTAAATCACAGTTTAAAAAACTTAACAGATTATGGAACATTTATGGTCAAACAAAGAATACTTTAAAGAATGAAAAGTGATCAAAACAAAAAATTATACCCTACATCATTATGTATGGGATACATTTCAAATCTGTTATGCTTTTGCCAATTTTACCTTCTACATGGAGCCCTTCTATTGTCCATGCTCATCGGCTCACCAATGGCATACACTCAAAGGATTCCTCTTTACTGGTAGTAACTATCTCAGGACCTGATTCTATGAGCTATGATTTGGTGCTTGCAGCATCTTCAGCACTGTGTGTGAAAATGAAGGCAGTATTTTTGAATATTTTTCTTTGATGTACAGATAAGCAGGACTTTTGAAAGAGGAGCAGCACATTTTAGAAACAGAATAATGAACAAAAAAACCAAAGAGATGCTGCTTTATGTTAAGCTAAAAAAAACCCAACAACAAAAGCTCAGAACAAAAACCTGTACCAGACCATCTGTAAGACATTTAACATTTTATACTATCAAAATATTCAGCAATTCAGTTAAAAGTATCAAGAAACAGGATACACTGACTGCTATAGCAATAAAATATTATTTGCTGTACTGTTAAGATTTAACTGGTGCTCATGCTTTTTCAGTTAAAACATACTCATCTCAAACTCCAAAATCTCTTTTCCTACCGTGTCAAGTATGAATAAGCAAACTAAGTTATCTAAAGATTTCACTAACACGCTATAACTGTAAGACAAGTTATCAAGTTCAGTGATAACAACAAGAAGTCATTCTTTACATTTAGGTCTTATGGTTTAAGTGGGAATAGTGCCCTATCATAAAAAAACATTTGTGAAGGCTGTTGACATTTCTAACCGAAGCAATTCCTGCATATTTTAAAGGTTTTGATTCTTTAATTGCAACAATTATCTACTTGAAGTCAAATAACAAAAATTACTTATTCTGATCAAGTTCAATTACTGCAACCTAATAATCTTTTCTAAAAAAAAAAAAAGAAAAAAAAAGAAAAAAGAAAAAATACATATTTACCTAGAAATATAAACAGTTGTTTAAAAACTTAAGATTTTCCACTCAAATGGAACCGTGAGTAACAATGCATTTGGGGAAGCAGCAGATTGCTTTTCAATACACAACCACAAAGATCTCACAGGGACAACATTAATGTACTGAAATATATTAATTTATATACTTCCTTAGGTTGTGCTTACCTGTTGCTTTTTTGCAGCAGAACCTAAGGTGGAAGGTCTGGGAAGGCACTGTGAAGTATAAATAATTGCACTGTTTGCAATTAATAAAGATTTTATACCTTAAAATGAATCAAAATCAACAGCCTCCATTTTGTGAATGATAAAGAATCCAGTGAATTTAATTTTGCTCAGTTTAGTACATAATAAATGCACCATTCTGTAAGGTTATCTACAAAATACCATGCAAAATACCTGAACTATTAAACTTAATACCCTACACTACAGATAGCAAATACTGTCCTAGCCTTTTTCAAAGCTACCAGCATAAGTCCTAATTTTAAAAGGGATAAAAATAATTCCTTCTATTTCTACAGCACAATACATACATTGCTGATTACCTGAAAAAACTACTTCAGTTTTCAAGCCTTAACTTTAACTTCTCTGTGCAGCCACCCTAAAAAAATTTATTCTCAAAGCAACGACATGGTGTTCCAAAAATTAAAGCAGTTAACAGTTATAGAATTATTTAAAACATACCTACGTCACTACATAGCCGCAAACTAACTGAAGACAAAGACAACTCTGGCTAACAAGTGGTTCCAAAGACTTCAACGTTACGATATGCACACTTTAAAACACCGAATGACGGCTGTCTCAGGAATACTAATGAAAAAAACTCTTACTCAGATAAACAGAAACATGATTTTCTTTAGCTATTGCTAAAAGTTTCAGGAATACTTACCCACAAAACTCAGATTATGTGTATGTATATATGTATAAGCAAACCTACGTTTCTGAATTAAGAAGCAATTATGATTTCCTAAGATATCAGCACTGTATTCCAACATAATATCACACAAGTACAGCATTTGCATTATGTGGAACATTGACAAAAAGATACTGTTGCAGTTCATCAATTTGTCATTCTGATGTACTTACAGTGCAATGCTCCTTGAAGGAACAATCAAGGATGATACACAGCACAGTCCTCCTCACCCCTATAGAGCTAGTTCTATACTGGCTGGATCAAACCTGCACTTCAACAGACAATGGCAAGACAGACTGTAGTGCATGTAGTCTAATATATGCAAAGAGCCAATAAATATGCAAAGAGCAAACATAGGATTTCAAGAGAATCAGCTTTTTAGTATGAGCATTAGAGCAATAAGAAGTTTCAAGTATATATAAAAAAATAATCAGTTGATTCAAATACTTGAATATTTACAAAAAGAGAAGTTATCTGCTCTGCAGGAAGTTCTCAACCACTCCCACCACTCAAACAAAACAGCGTTTTAAGGACAGACGCAATTTTTGTAACTACTATGCATTACCACATTGACTTTTCTACACTGAATTTTGAAGTGGACTACTTTAAACTGAAGGCTTAAGCACATTACACTTAAAATAAGTTTTATAACTAGTCTGAAAAAATCCATAAAATAGTTATGCAGGAACAGTTTTGAAGTACTCAATTAAAAACAAAAGTTATCTGTTATAGCAGCTGCACAGGTCTGAAACAGTGGTCATGTATAAAAGGAAATTTCACTGTTAATGCAATGGAAGTATGCCAAAAGATCATCTTCTTAAACACATGCAGTTTTAATCAAGTAGAAAGAAAATTAAGGTATCAAGATTACTGGTGCTAGGCAGCAAAATACAATGAATGAAAGAGATCCTCCATCTACAGCTATTCTGCAAGAGGGGAAAAACATGCTAATGACAAGATTTTAAACTCAACAAGGTTTATGGGGGGGAAAAAAAACCCAACTCATTTGTGTACAGGTACCTTGATTCAGCGTTGCAAATCAATCCTATAATTCTGCGTATACCCACATATCCAACTTACCGACACAGGAGGTTTCATATTATTTATTGTAAAGCACAAAACAGGCATTTTAAAAGTGATAAAGTATACATTGAAAAAGTACATTTATATCACAAAGCATTGACCACATAATTGCAAATACATTTGCTGGAATGTGTACATCTACACTAATACTAAAAACAAACCATTTTTTTCATTTCTACACAGAAATATTACCTCCTATCAGTAGTGATAGATATTTTGTACATTTTCAAAAACACTATTTTTTTTAACCAAAATTAAGATCTTCATCAAGGCGTCTGCATCCATACATTTAACAAAGGTTTTTTCCCCCACACAATGAAGCAAATACTGTATTGTCCACTTCTTATTATTGGCCCTGTGCAGAAGAGATACATAAGAGATACACAAAAAGTTAAAGAAAATCCTTTAAATCGAGCTAACTCAGGAGTGAAGCCTTTAAGAAAGAAAAATTGGTTAATGTAAATGGTGGTGGCTTCTTGCATGGTTTTCAAAACCCTGGGAGGAGAAAGTTTTTCTTCTTTAAAAAAAAAACAAACAAAAAAGCAATCACCAAACATATGGATAGACAGAGAACTCAAGTTATCAGGTAAACAAAGTCATCTACTAATTATTCTGATAGCTATTTTGCTAGAAAAAAAGGTGCATACTCCAAAGGAACAAAGCAGGAGACATGCAAAAAAATATCTACAACCACTGAGACGGAAGCCAGCCAAAAACCACTTTAAGACTGTACCTGTGGTGCCGGAGGATGCTGTGGCATTCCCTGTGGACTTGTCTGAGCGTAGTACGCTGCCTGCTGCCTGTAGTACTCGGCCCACGCTGCGCTGTAATCTGGCTGCCCGCCCGGAGGAGCCCCGGCAGGGGCAGGAACAGCTTGACCTGCAATTAATTACAATTACACAGCTTTGTTGTTGCAATGAGAAGATTTCAAGATCTCAGCGCCTCCAAGCGCAATATTCCTCCAAGGCTTCTGAATAAACTCGTGGCTGCTTCTTTCAGCCTAAACACTCATTCTATTATTTTAATGTAATGATTCCCATGTAAATCAAAATTGAGGTACCATAAGGACAGTTTTTGCTGCCTCTTGATTCATAATCGTGAATCATGTTTAGATCCTGCTGACCCAAACAACAGTAGCATTTGAATACGCACCAAGAAGCAAAACAATTTGTAATCCGCCTAGACTAATTTTATCTTATTTTACAGACTGCATTCATTAGCTCAGCAGATGCCAATTCACACACTTCCCCAATTCTGGCATCCTTTGTGCAATTACAAGGTTATAGCAGGTTATATTTTTCAAAAAGGCAGTAATTTTCATAAACCTTTACTCCACCACAGAATACGGTCCTGCAACTTGCTTCCACACTTGGCAGAAGTTCCAATCCTCTAGAAACAAGAGCATGTACAAACACACTCTCCCAGACAGCTCAGAATTACTGCTCCTTTCAACAAAATCAACTGTCAGTCTAAAATCCCTAACAGTGACAGACTGATACACAAGGACTCTTCAGCATATTAAAAAACCAAGCAAAACAATCAAAGAAAATTACTGCCAACCATTTCAACCATTTCACAGGAGATTTGTCACAGACATCTTTACTTCCTTTTGCCTCCCAACTTCAGAAACATCAAATACACCCCTCTTAGTACCACTACCTTCTTTACAATTTCTGAGAGGTGTTTTTGCAGTTACCACTACAAAATGTACGAGACTCTAAGCAAAGTAACACTCTCATCTATGCACTAAACATCTGTCCACGCACACTTGCAGGCACTCAGACAGAAGGGTTTTATACTTAGTGCTCCATTTGAAGTTTCCTGAACTTCCAAACCAGAACTTTTACTACTGTGCTATGACAGTTTTGATTTACATTCTCAACCCGTTATTTTTCAAATCAAAAGTTCTACAGTCAGAATCAGGATACTACCAAAAACCACCACCTCTGCAAGTTTTTTCTAAGACACTAGGAAAAGAAAACCCCAAACCCGACAAGAACAAACCACCGCATCCCATCACCCTACAGGAAATAAACCCAAGCAAAATGCAAGCCTGCAGCCTGTACAATTCCACGTGCACACAACTGTCTATTCTGCTATGAACAAAAAGGGGCAGCTTCCACAGGATGAGGGCTGGAAGTTTTCAGTCCCACCTGAAACCACCTCACCTTTTATTTGAATACAAGACCACTCAGCAACCTCCTGAGGAACATGAGTATCAAAAATTCTAATGAAGTGTTTTCTGGGATGTCAGACAGAAGGTTGATTTTGTCTGGTTGGGTTTTTTAAAAATACTTTAACAAAGAAAGTTCACACGAAGAATCCTAGCTATTCACACTACTCCTACACATGTGTAGTCTTCTAATCCTCTCAGAAACACAAAGCGTGAGCAGAGAACGTGAGTATTTGGTGAAGCACTATCCTGAAAGCCATCGAAATACAACCTTCCATTTTCCAACTGCCTTTACAACCCAGTTTTTCTACTTACACTGTAGGTGAGCTCTGAAAATCTATCCATCTTTATTTGGGCTTATACAGTAAAGGAATTTCTAGAAAAATTTAAATTTCTTCAAAGCTTTAGAGCTGTAATCACATTTTACAACTTGTAGTTTACCCCATTTTAAAACTTAAAATTTACAATTCTGATCAATTATTTTAACAAAGATGATCTTTAATATGGTTACAAATTATCCAAGGATACACTCTTTCCAAGTTCACCATTGCTTTGAGATAATAACTGTATGTACAAATTATTGTCAGCACAACTGAATGTCAAAGAAAAGGGATTTTTTGCACATTATGACCCAAGAACCTTTGGACATTCAGCCAACTATGTCAAGGCAGCACTGAAATTCAAGTAACAAATCAAATGTAAGAAATTTAACATCTACTCAAAGATGTCAAACTGGACTTCTGTCCTGTAATGGGTGTTTTAGGTGCACCATTTCCCTAAGTGCGAGTAGTTCTGAACCCACACGTGGAATTCAGCAATTTAGTCAAAGCTTCCCGTCAGTGTAGAAGCTGCACTGAAGCAGCACCTGCTCGTTAATATCAAAATTCAACGGGAACACTTACAGATAAGACTGATAAACTCCAAAGGAAATAGGAGAAACACAGAACACCTCCCCTTTAAGGAGGGCTGAGAAAGGAAAACGCTAGCAGATTTTACAGTTCAACATTATCAAGAGTGATTCTAGTAAGAGCCAACTGTTTTGTTTCTTCTTTCCCACTACAATGATGAGGAATCTTTTACAAACATTCCCCTATTTTATTATGGAATCCTTTAATTGTATGTCAAGCCCACAGTATATGGGTATGACTTTAAACGATAAATTTACAAATTTCAGTAGTGACATATACATCATTTACTAAAATAGGTCTTCATGTTTAAAGGGAACTGTTATCCATAAGAGACTTTTTGGAGTATTTGCTACTCAAAGCAGTAGCCTCTGAAATAAGGGTCTGTAAAAGGAGATGGACTTTGCCACTGTATTTCTGAGTCAGAAAACAGGTTCACTTTGAAGTCACTACTCACTGAAAAATACAGTGAAGTGTTCTCTGTGATTAGCAGAGTCATATCACACCAGTAGGAAGCCACTTTGAAAACAGTATTATTGTTTGGATGGGTATATTCAGGAGTGTTTTAGCATTCTCAGATCACTCATACTCGACTAAGTAAGAGAAAATTCAAAACACCAACTGCAACATCACAGGCAACTTGCTCAGCTCAGTCCTGTTACCCTCAGAAGCATGCCACAAGAGTTTTCAACAGGAAAATCAGAACTGATTGGACTCAACAATTCTGAGTTTCAGTTCAGTTCTCCGTAACAATGGCTGGTGAAATTATCTGTGCTGTGAAAAATCTGAGTCGTCAAAGAGCAAGGGACTTGTAATTCCCATCCTATGGCACAAGTTAATGGGGACAGAAGATTACAGTACTATAGGAAGCACAAATGGTACCGGAGAGCCTGGAGACCACGTGAACTGGCTGCTGGACAACCTTCCTGCCCATCAGATCTTCTACTACTTCTTAACATTGTTAACGAGGTGGGGAAAATCACCACCATTTAGCATTACATCAACTCCAACTGAATTCCTCTTTTCTAAGTGGCTCTTAAGAGAAATGTTATCTAGCACATCAAGATTCTGCAGCAAGAAGTTCTCATGATTTACACAGTCAAGTTATATAGGTCCAGCCAACAAGAATTCGCCTTCGGGCAAAGAATTCAATCTGAACTAGAAAAAGAAATTAAGGTGAGAACTGCCCTTGTGTTTTCCCTTAGTTGATTGTCTTGGCACTTTTTACATTTTGTATTTTAAGAGCAACTATTTTTATCTCCCAATGTATTTTTTTGGCTCACACTCCTGGAAGTGCCCCCATAAACTCTATCCCAACACCTTATAACTAGCTATTATTTAATCCAAGCAAGTGCAAGACTAGTGCAACCCAGAATTTCCTTTCCGAGATAGCAAATTAGAAAGATGGAAGAGCCCCTGCCAACAAATTACATTATTAAAAAAACCCAGTGAAAACCACCCACAACTTCGCATTTTGAAATGTGAGCCAAACTAACAGAGACAGTGAATTGCAAAGAAATAGCTAAATGAAGCAGGAAGAAGAAAATGGGAAGGCCTATCATCTTAGACATCATATGTTTGGGAGTAGTAGTTTTCTTAGTCTGATCAACAATTCTCGAACTAAGTAATCACTATATATTTTCTGTTCAATTCATAACTTATGCTGTGCCAAAATAAAGAATAAAGCTAGTCATGTCTTGGTAAATAATTACCAATACAGTGGAAGGTTTGTAAGAGGAAATAAGCATGTTAATAATCTTAAATCTGAATGCTTTTAATATTCCATGAGAAAACTGAGTGCAGTTGGAAGATGGCAAAACAGCCACCAGACCCTCCCATGCAAACAAAGATCCATCCCAAACAGGAGGCTGCTGCATTCGTGGTCAGAGATACCTGGGAAAGCACTGGCATTCCTAAGCCCTGGTGCTCAGCATCCAGACCTCCACCCCCCACAGTATCCACGGCAGGACACCATGGACAGAACACGATCCGCAGGACATGACCATGATTTAAAAGGTAATGGCACCTTCTGCCAGTGCATAAAATTCACACTCTTTCCTTATACAGAAAACAATGAAATAATCAACTTTAACCAGCACATTCGTTTCGCTTTTATGAAAAAAGCTACCAACAACATACAACTTGCAGTTCAAACACAGCTCTAGAGTGCTGCAAAGCAAATGCCATTTAAAAAAGCTCACAGTCTAAACGAAAGCTAATTATGATATTTTAGTAACCTGAAACACAGAAAACAAGTTACAAGAAAAAAAAATTATATATAATCTGGAGAGAACTGGGAAACAACTACCAAACACGAAAAACAACAGCTACATAAAGCAGATCAAAGCTGAACTTCAGAACTTGGGAAATATACTTTTAAATACTCAGATTGAAATATTTAAAATATGTTGTTTCCCAACGATCAAAGACATCTCATTAAGTCTGAAGCATTTTTGTAAGCTGATTACTAGTCTGAGTATCATGAAATGCCTAAAAACAACACAAAATTAAAGTCTGTTTCTCAACAGTATTTGGTTCAGAAGACATGTGACAGTGCATTCTGAGGGTAAAAACCCCATCTCATCCAGCAAAATATGCAAGTCTCCTAAAACATTCCACTATGAATATGGAAGAGAAAAAACCCCTGCACACTTACCCATTTTTTTGTAGTACTCCTCCCAGGCCTTGGTATAGTCAACCTGCCCTGCTGGTGCTGGATTTGGCTGATCTCCTGAATTACATTAAAATAGTCAAACTAAAACTACTGAGGTTTGTTTCATACATAATCCAAACAATCAACTGAAATTTTCAGTAACAGTCCCACATGACATCACTCAAATCTGACACTATAAACCTTTGTGGTACAAGCTACTACAAATATAAACTACTAGTACAAAAGACATGCTTTCAAGATTCAGGAAGTGCGTACCACTAGCAATACAAAATACCAAAATTCAAGTGGTAAGCCTCACCCCAGCACAAAATTAAAATAACAATTAAATACCATAACTGTAATTGTTCTAAACCCACTGGAAGTGATGCAACTGCTTAAGCAAATGACAATCAACAGCTTAGCTCATTACATTTTTATTTATGACTGCTCTATGCAGTCATTAAGTCAGCCCATATTGCAGCAAAATTCTCTTTGGAGTATATTCCAAGATAAATACATTACTCTCAATACTGCCGAAATTAAGAAAAGCGATATTGAAGGCTATAAGCAGTAAGTTTCACAAGAAAACCAGCTACTTAAATAAATTTACCCCATATATGAAGACAACAATAAAAAACAATGGGGTATTTACACCTCCAGCAATGAGAAATGTGTCCATTTCACTCAATAGCTACCTTGTCCATTAGTTTGGGTTGTAGCTGGTCCACCAGGAGGGGCTGCAGGTGGTGGCTGTGCTTGCTGCTGATAATAGTGAGCATAATAAGCTGCCCACGCAGCTGAATTGGGATCTGTTCCTGGCTTACCTATGAAAACAGAACATAAGCATTTATAACAGTACTACTATGAACAGAATGCTGTCCTCAATTAATCCTGTCCTAGGCATTCTTATTTTCCTTGAAGGCAAAATCCATCTAAACAAAATATCCATGTACACATCCTTAAAGTACTTTTTCTTTCTAGCATAAACTTTTGATCAGGTTTCAGACCAATGTACTCTACAAAGTATACTTTCATAGAGCTGGTGAGATAAAATAATTTTAGAACCCTTACTGCTACAATGCCACTTACTAACCTTACATGTGATAAACAGAAACAGATTTTTCAAGTTTATTTAAACAGTCATGTTAATAAATGGTAGCAGCAATGAATCATTCTAGCACCAAACGATTTCAGTGGTTTTACTTTTGTTAGAACCTCACGCTAATGACACTGGCACCGGAGGAGGAGGCATGCCAAATACATATTTCTGAAACAGAAGAATACAAGACTTACTAGGTATTTGCAATGCGTGTCAGTTAAACTTCAAGGTAACAATAAAGTAGAGAATCACACAGCATTTTAAGAACCTGAATTCCCATACACGGCTATTAAGCATCACTGTTTACTTACAGCTTTTTAGTATAAAAATTAATAGAAACAGTTGCATCTTCTGCATCTATCTCCATGGTTCCTTATTTTTATCTACATCTAGGCAGGCCAATGATGCTGTTTCCTAGAGTTTTATTTCTCTGTTTTTCACATATAGCCTTTAGGAATGGCTTATTCTTGCTGAATCACAGATTGATTACATTACCAGACTGGCAATCCACAATACCTGAAAATCTACTATTAGAAAACATATTATGTTTTACACAACCAGCATGTATTTGCAAACAGTATTTGCATTCTTAAAGCATAAAAGTATCTGCAAAGAAATGCAGCCAACTGAGGAGAGAATTTCACAAAAGGACACGGAGACAACTGATACTTTAGAATAAACTATACATGGGAATGGAAATATAATCCTCCCTAAACACAAAACAGGCAAGGCAGTGAATAATGGAAGATGAAGAAATATTCTGAAAAAGGCATTCAAGAAACCCACAACAACAAATTAATGCTAAATGAAATCCTGTGACAAAAGTCAGATGCAACCACTTCAAATGTACACAGTATCAGCATACAGAAAAAAATGTTTACATACTACTTCCTGTTTTAAATTGCACTGCTTCCATCAATAGTAGTGGGTTTAAACTAACACGTACTATATTCTAAGGTCACCTGCAAATATCAAATAAGCCATTGCTCAATTCCCCCCCTCATTCCCCTTAGCTACTTCTCTAGAGTAGAAGAACACAGAGCTGGATTCATCAAATTTCCAAAGAAATCTGACTGTGGTAACTAGCTCCACTTTCACGTGACAAGGGCAAACACAGTTATGGAGAAAGCACCTCTGGAAAAAAATACTAAAATAACCCATTTGTTACATTGGAATGGGCAACCATGTGAAAACTGTAGAAAATTCATCCAAAGAAATGCTAGTCAAAAGGAACACCAACTTCAACTGCACATATGACAAATTCATTAGATTTTTAAGAGAAGTATTTTAAAAAAAAACCAGTTACAGAATCATCAAGATGACATCAAGGGAGTACTTGCCATTTTTTCTTACACAGCCTTTGTGTAGATAAATAACTTTATAAAAAATAAAGAAGGTGGCGTGGAAAAGGCTGTAACATTTTAGCAGTGGTTTTGCATTCAATAGTTTTGCTATGCTGAGACCAAGTCACTTTGAATCATTCTACTTCTAAATAATATCAGCAGGCACTTTTAAATCCTGAACTGAATACATGCAGAGCTACCTTGTACAGAAGTGTGGGAACTAAAACCAGCAATGGTTCTTTGCAATGACATAACGTGATACATACATAGAGTCCCCTTCTCCACTAATGGATCCTGTGTCAGGAACAGTGGCTATCAGAAAATATTTGTCATGTATAACAAAAGTAAAACTGAGATCTTTTGGCTCAAGTTCTGAGGAAACTCTACCTCAAACAAATGAGGTACAACAGTCTCGAGCATCTAGCCTTACCATGCCTTCTGTGGCTGATGTTCCATTTCCCCATATCCTCTAGTCCAACCAAAGGACGTAAACTTAAAGAAAAGCAGGATACTACAACTTTGGAAGTTGTAATTAAGTAAGAACTCCCAGTCTTGGCAAAGATAAACAGAAATAGAAGAAACAGATTCTACAAAGATGGGTTTCAGAAGAAAATACAAAACTATTAAAAGCAAAAGCTCAAAATACACAACCCTAACTAGTTTTACTGCATTAACAGCACTTCACCATGGTTTTAGCCCTCAAAAGGGACTCAACAAAATACATTTGTGTATCAGAGTCTTAAAAGTAATTCTAATAGAACAAAACCTAGCAACATTATAGCATTAACTGTAAAAAGACAGAGCATCAAAGACTGTTTAAAATAAAATGCAAAGTCATTTACTATTAGAGAAAGAAAAGACATCCTCAATAAAGAACTTTATACGAAAACATCAATTGTAAGAAAACTGAATTGCACAAAATCAGTGAACCAAGACTTGCAGAAAGTATCATAAATAGTGATGCAGTATCAATAACACTTGTAAGAAAGCATATTCCAACTGTCACAATTAAATTTCAACATCTCACAAGTCACACATGGAAAGTGCAAAACATAAGTCAATTGACAATCAGTGAAGAAAAAGCCAGAAAAATAGGAGCTTTTCAGCTTTATGAGTGTAACACAAGTGAACTGTACAGTGCATATACTTGTAAGGACAGAATGGACGTACTTGAAATATACCCACACTACAGTACAGCTGTGCATTTCTTACCTGGATCTGGTGGGTTTGGTGGCTGCCAGTGTGGATAAGCATTTCCCCATCCCTGTGGAGCATATGGAGCTGGAGGGCCACTATAAGAGATCGAGTCATACATACACAGTGAAAGCCAGTCCCAGGGTCACCTCACAAAGAAGGGAGTCAGCTGAAGCAATACTTACTGAGGTGCAGGACCAGGAGGGCCTGGATTATAAGGAGCTGGATTATATGGTCCCATGGGAGCACCAGGACCTGGGGGCCCGGGAGGTCCATGCGGGCCAGGAACAACACCATGGGGACCATGGGGAACAGGTGGACCCAATGGATTCACCGGGCCCTGTAACAAGGGTAGCACAGAGATAAAAATACACCTTGAGGTTCTCCATTTTTCAGCAACTGAAAAACATTTACCTGAACACTCTAAGAACATCATCTAACAGGTTTGATTGGTTTTAAATAGAGACAGTTTCCTGCAGTAAACAGGCTTTTTAAAGTTTGATTAGGCTTAGGACTAGTTAAAGGCAGCTGTGGCAGTAATAGCAACTAAAAAATCGCATTTATTTCAGTCTCTTCTTGAGGAAGTGAAGGATTTTACAAAAAAACCCATGGATTTTTCCACAAGTTGCACTAAAAACCTCACACTAACAACACTATCGGTTTTAACATATATCAATACACCTAAATCTAACCAACTAAACCTGCTCGTAAGATCAGGCACAAAAAACCACTAGTGAATTCGATTACATGCACACACATGCAAATGAAAGTGCAGTGAAGCTGAAGGTGTAACTTGGATTAGAACTTTACCTAAACATACTGAGACTGAAAAACAAAACACACAATTTAGTATCACTGATATCTAATACCCTGTGAACTTATCAAATTTTTCATATGCACAAAACCAGCATTTTCAAGAACACACCATATGATGTTGAAGAGATCAGCTGTTGCCATTTCAAGATTTTGTTATGTTTAGAATACTTTAAATCCAGACTACCATTATTATTAATTTATTATCTGATTAATCTGGGAAGTGAAAGGATAGAGAAGTATCCACAGAGGAGACTTGCTTTCACCTCTGTTTAGCTCTAATAGCAAACAAAAAAGCAGTTATACACTCACTCCAATCTTTTCTTCTATAAGTTGTCGTGCGTAATCGATTTGCTGGGGCGTTCCACGGATAGTAAACATCTTCATGTTTGGATCCGCATTAGGTGGAGGATTTCTCTGCAGTTCTATTCTAGCACCAGACTGTTGGCTTATACTTTTAATAGTTTCACCACCTACA
Organism: Mohoua ochrocephala; assembly: GCA_013398855.1. Lineage (NCBI taxonomy): Eukaryota > Metazoa > Chordata > Aves > Passeriformes > Acanthizidae > Mohoua > Mohoua ochrocephala. The sequence goes on along the minus strand of VZTA01013818.1, from coordinate 486,235 downwards.
ACGCAACATACGAGTTTTTTATGACGGGCATTAAAGCAAAAAATACTGATTCAAACCAGAGAAAGTTAACTGCATGGAAGCTGAAAAGACATAAAAAGGCACCTGTTCTTAAGAGCTGTTCACGAACATTCTAACAATTTATAAAACCCTCTTCGGTGTAATATAGAGATTTAATGGCAATAAACTAGTAAAACAAATTATTTTTTAAAATTAAAGACCACAAAAATGTCACTCAGAAACAACAGCAAAGAATTCCTACGACCTTGTCCGGTTTTTTCCTTTCATGTAAACATTTAATAACAGACATGAGTGACAAGTGACACACATGGTTATCGGTAAATATAAACTTAAAACCCAACCTCCCTATAAAGGGGTAAGAAAGCCCAAATGACAAAAAAGCCCCACAGAGGTTGACAAGGTACCTAAGCCTACAATTTCTTGCAGTGCACCAAAAGCAGAAGGTTAAATTCCCTGAACTGGCTCCTCCTCTTACAGGATCCAGAGAAGTTATATGTACCATTAGTACACACAAAGTCTTCAAAACAGGAGTAATTTGGCAATTAAAAATTTTAAAAAAAAAATCACAGAATCACAAAATATTCTGACTTGGAAGGGATCCACGTGGATCATGGAGCCCAACTCTTACGTGAAAGGCCCGTACAGGGATTGAACATCCAACCTCTGTGTTACTAGCATCATGCTAATCACACGCCTCCGCAGAATGGCATTTGTCCAAACAGAAAAGTTGAGTAGTTTTTAAAGTAACATATAAATGTAGATATATAAGATATATTGCCTTTTCCAATGATTAATCCAGTTTTGCCAGTAGGGACAATAAAATTGAACTCCTGTAATCCACCAGGAGGCCCCATGTTCCAGTTGCCTTGGCCTCTACCCCTTCCTCGACCACCAGGTCCTGGTCCACCAGGGTTACCAGCCTAAAAAGAAGCAGCAACAAATGATCAGGTGCTATAAAATTACTGCAAACAAATAATGCAAACAGGTTATATGACATCATTTGTTGAGAAAAAACTGATTTCACTACTCAAACAGTTTTGGTAATTAAAGCAGTACCTTTTATGGAAGACCTAAATTACAGTTTAAAAAATGTTCTGTACAATTCTACTTATGAAAGATGAAGGAGGAAAGGATGTAGAAGAAAGCAGAAAGTTTCACATGTACAAAGATGTAATTTCTGTCTGCCTTCTGAAAATGCAGCAGTGGGGCTCATCTAACAGTTAGCTTTTAAACACTGATTACAACTGAGAGTCAGGACATATTTGCTTTCAACACAAAAGACAAGCAGCAGCTCTAAAACCAGCCACATCAAGAAATGCCATGACTCTGAATCACTACTGTCACTTGCAAAACTGTAACTGCAAAAGTAAACATTCATATTCCAGACCAAACTTTGAAGTAGATTCAAATGGCATAACTAAATTATTTTCTTTAGTTACACACACTTTTTGAAAATTTTGGGTCTTTCCAAAAAGCGAGCAGGAGATTTTAAACACTGAACGACGTTACCCAACCTGAACACTGCGAAGGAGATCTGTAATAATTTCTGCAGCATGCTGACATCTGTCAGGAGGCCCTGTGATCTGGGCTATTCTATCTGGAGTTGTTCCATCATCTGGAATAAAAATGAACTATTCCAGTATATGCAATTCAGTAAATTTACACTTCATTCACAGAAACTTATGAACGTGTTACGAACCTGGCTTAAACTGGATCCTAACTCCAGCATCATTCTGGATCTTTTTTATCATCTCTCCGTTTCTTCCAATTACAATACCTACAGCAAATCGTGGTATTGGAACCTGGGGGAAAGAAAAAACCAAACAAGGTGTTGACGACACAGATATTCCCAAAAAATCCACACAATCAAAGGGTTAGAATTAGTTAGAATTGTAAACTAAGACAAGATCAATGCCACTTCAGGCTTTTTCAAGGATGTGTTTTTTAATATCAAGTCACAAGCCTAGCATATACTGGACTAAAGTATCAAACAGAAAGCGATCCTATGCTTTTAAAGTTCTCACAGTGGTAGCAATTCCAGTGGATATTATGCTTCTCAGAATAAAAAAAAAGAGAGAGAAAAAAAGAATTATAAAATGCAGATTCTAGCATATGAAACTTTAAGCCTCTCCCTGATGAACAGTTACTAGCTTGTGACTTGCATTAACAGGTGGACTTGAACATCCTTCTGTAAAAGCCAAAATCCAATTTAAATAATGTTATAGTATTATATAATTGGCCATAAAATTTACTCGCTCATTTGACAAAAAACTCTAGCTACTTGAAATTGTTCTTAACTGCTGGCAATGTAAAGTGAATGCCGCACATCATTTAGTGTCATAAATTCAGCAATGATCGAATAATACTTACATGCCACAATCACTTTTGAAATCTGGTTAAAAGCTTTTAGTGGTATTACCCAGCTTAACATTTTAAAGTTAACATCTCAAAATACAGTGAACAAGTTTTTCAACCATGCTTACGTCTATCCCTTCATTTCCTCCTATTCTTGACCCATATTCGTTGCGCACCTCTCTAAAGCCACCTTGATCGCGAATTAACTCCAGCACCATTTCCTTGGCTTGCTGAAAGAAGAATGAAAGTTTGTTTAGGTACTGCAACACCAGAACGGATTTGAAAATGCTCCGAATTGTGAAGCACTCCTTACCTGAACTTTATAAGGGTCTCCAGTTATCCTAAGGGGCTTGTCTGCACCAGTGTTCTGTGGACCATCTTGAATCATGACCATTTTGACGCCTGCACGCTCCTATTTGATAAAAGGGAGGTCAATACCCACTCAAATCCAGATTCAGTACGATCATATTTAAAAGAAAATACATATATACCTGTAATTGTTTAATTGTCTCTCCACCTTTCCCAATAACCAATCCTGCTTTACTTGCTGGAATCATAATTTCCTGGACTGCATTTCCAGGTCCATCACCATGATGAAATCCAGGTGCAGGTCTTCCCTTTTCAACTATCTGATCAAGTAATCTTTTTGCTGACCTGTGAAAGAAAATACACATTTATAAATACTTAGTCCTGAAAGCATCACTTGCCCACACCTATTCTGCTTGGAAATATTTTTAATTTGAAAAGTTTCTGCAAAAGAATTATGATTACTATCACTAAGAAATATGAAGCAAACTCAATCAATCTGTGAAAGTAACTTAAGAAACTGACTGCAAAATAATAGAACCATCCCAATATTGGAATACAAAAGGTGGTCCTTTACCAAACACTTTTAACCAAGTTACCTCCTCAAGGTCCCTGAATATAGTTACACTCAAAGCTTAACTCAGAACAAAAGCTGCTGCTTGATTCAGCATGCAAAGTAAATACACTTGTACTTGTAAGCCCTACCTCAACAGCGAACAAAAGCAAGCACATATTCACCACACGTGTTAGATTAGCTGCCATCAGAATACAATCATGATTACAGTCCTGACGTCAATCAAAAATACTTACTGAACAGACTCTGGTGTTCCAGTTAGCATACAAGATCTTTCAGGCAGGCCTCCGCTATCTGCAGTCATAAAATGAAACCAATTTAATAGTAGCGTTAAGTCGGAAAGAGATTATGAAATTAATCATAATATGCAAACTACTGCAACTTCATATTCAATGAAGTAGAATAATCAGGGTATCCCATTTTGCATTTCTTCAGCCCATCATAGCCATGATTAGCACAAAAAAATTAAACTACACCTTAAATGAAGGTTGAGGCAATTAGAAGCCACGAGCAATCTTCTGGTCTTCCTACCAACCGCCCCCTCCACTCCCCCCAAACAGACAAGTTAACCCCTCCCCCCCCAAGGAGTTACCGGGTGCAATCTGTATTTTACAGCCAGACTCTTGCTGTATGCGCGAGATCTGCTCTCCGCCTCTGCCAATTACTTGGAGAAAGAAAACATAAAAAGATTATTTGTATGAACAGCATCTGCTACCATCCCTCACTGTGCTATGAAACCACACCCATACTACTTACTGAATCCAACCATCCCATCTGGAACTTTGTACTCCTCTGTCATCACAGACCTACAGACAATGTTAAACGAAAGACAATGACCATCCAAAGACCAAGCCAGCATTACATTTATATATATATATATCCTCCCATTAAACTAAAGCAAGCTACTGCCCCCACCATCACCCAGGCTTACTTGCCTCCCATTACCTTTGGAAGTGAGTATGCAAGCACAGTTTTATATAAGGTAACAACAATACACAGAAACAACACAGAAGGTTCACGTGTCATACAAATCAGTCAGAAGTTTTCCTTCACCCTTTTATTTAACAGATGTGCAGTACAGAAAAGGCTACTGTAGCATTTTAAGTTTCATCTGTATATCCATCAAATGATGCTGAAAATTTTGGTATCTCAGAGCTGTCCAAAGCATAATAATAGTTGGAGCTGGTTGTTTAGGTAAGAAATGAGTGAAGAAAACAATGAAGTTGTAACAAACGTAGGTGAGCAATACTCTATATAAAAGTTTGAATTATTTTATTTGGTTTTAGGTCGTTCAGCTTTGCTTTTTGTTTACAAAACGGCATCACTCCCTTTCTCTTCAGATCTGCTTCCAACTTCTGGCTATGCTACCCGTGCTGAAGTAGTAAAAACCAGCCAACACATTTTCCTTTTATTAAGCTTGATCCACAGCCTAGGCTGTGCAGAAAGGAAGAGACAGCAATGTAGGTACATCTCAAGTGACTGACTTGGGACTTGCTGAAGCTAAATTTCAACAAAGATCACACAAAGACAGAATAAATGCTTCATGTTTTGATACCGCTTTTTCAGAAAAATTGCTAGAAACTGCTTTGTTTCAATAAAAATCCTACATAAGATGTAGTCGAACTCTTACCTTTGCTGCTGATGCATCGGTGGTAGCTGATTTCCAAAAGCTATAAACAAACATTGTTAAAATTAAATTCAAACAAGCGGTATAATTTACAGCTAAGCTTCTCCTGTGATAGCAAAACTCAATTGTATCAATCTTTCGTCCAACTTCACTTTTAAGAAGTGTTATCAAAAGGTTTAAAAACTATAAAGACTCATCTGTTGCTACCACCACTGTCAGTTTTACAAAGCAGAGTCCCACTGCTTCAACAAAGTAAGACATAAACCCCCAGCCATTTCTTGGATCTCACTTATTCAAGTGCCACCTACCAGAACACTTTCAAACTGTTGTTCTGACAATGTTACACTTGTTTAGGGTTTTTTGGCAACAAAATAAAAATTACTTACAGTCATTCTGGGGAGCAACTTTCTTAGCATCTGGTTGATCTGCAAAATTAAGATTTTTTAAATTTTTTTTGCCAAGAAATTCAAGAAGTGTTTAAACCTTTTAGTGTGAATTGTAAATTTCCAGTGTATTTTAGCCCCCTTTTTTTTTTTTTCCTTTCTTTCTTTTTTCTCCTCCAATTTCAGGGAGTTGATCATCTGAATAAAAGAAAGAATCTCACGAACACTCAGCACTTGGTTAGTATAGCTGAAAAGATGTTAGGTTTTTCCATGTATCTATTCAGTTTAACAAAAGGCAGCTTTCAGAACACACTGTATGTAGATAGCTCACAGATACCCAGTCACTGAAACCCAACTAAGACAAGGAACAAAGTTGAGCTTTGTTGGCTGCTCAAGCTAATGATGCTTCTATAGTAAAAAAGAAAAAAAAATCAAATCCATACAAAAATCAACAATGACTTAAAAAAAAAGAATTTCTGACAATGACCACAAATCTAGACCAAACATCTGAAAATACAACGGTATCACATGGCAATGCAATCTCCATCTGAATGTTGATATGAAATCCCTATCCAAATATCAAGCATTTCATAGCATAAAACTTCAAAAAAAAAAGCAGATTCAAAGCAACTACATCACTACCGTCCAAATCCTTTCTGTACAGTAGAGAAATAAAAGGCATCATTAACCTATATCTGAAAAGATAAGACTTCAGATGCTTCCTTCCCACCCCGAAATAAAGGCTATATATGAACCACCATAACTTATGTGCAGCAAAAACTCAGACACATATTCCAAGAAATATTTGTGTCAATCCAGAAAGATCCACTAGTTTATGTCATGTTTACATACTAAACACAGGTAATAAATAAAAATTCCTGCCTTTAAAAGGAGAGGGCATTCCCTCCCAGTGTGTTGTACTGCTCGGACTTGTCCAAGAGCCATCTACACATAAAATAAAAAGAATACATTACATATATCATCTGAAGCATCATTAGCTCATTTTTGTATATTAAAAACCTCACCTTTCATAGAAAAAAAACCTTTACTGTAGGACACAAGAACTCCTGATATAAAGCCTTAGTTACATTCTGCAGACTGAGTTTCAATCCTCTTAAAGGACAAAAAAGGCATTTCTCTTTTGTGAGACCTATGAGAACATTTCAGCAAGCTCAGAGATTTCTTCCTGTAATTTAGCTAACACTCTGTGTGTATATTAAACATATCAAACCCTGTTAAGTTCAAAGTGGCTGCTCTGCAAGAAACAGAAGACGACACACACACATTTCAGGAGAAAACTTTACTGCAGTGTAAGGCAAATCCAAAATGCTGCAACAAGTCAGAAGATTTAAGCATGATCTTATCAGGGTTCACACACGCCGTAGGCTGAAGTATTAAGACTACGCAAAAGTGTCTTCAAGGTAGAAAATTTACTTTCCCGTGTTTTTTTAAAGTCCTATGCTTTTACAATGAAATGCATTAATACTTTTATTTGAAACAGCGCAGTAATAAAGTTAATGAAACAATCGAGCTTCAGGAGTACTTCCGGCTCTAATTGTAATTTACAAGCTGTAACCAATCCCACACAACCACAAAAGACTCCAATGACACCTGCACGGGCATTTTGCAGCCTGTGTATTTCTGTCCCTTTCCCCGACATGCATTTTTCTATTTGCAGCGCTTAAACCACATTTAAAATATTGTAAAACAGGCTTACATTCACTTCAGGTTAGAGCAAAACGGTTTAAAACAAACTTTCCCACTAAACTGAAAATGAAATGTAATGTATCTATGAGGGGAACAAAATGTTTTAATGCTGTGCTATGGGGAAAAAAAAACAAACGAATCCACAAACAAAAACACCACCTGCAGTCTTTCTGGCACAGTGGCCATACTCCACAAAAATAAATGCAGCAGGAACGAGTGCGTACCTCCATCCTCAAGAGGTCTTTTCTGCCCTCCATAACCGTAGTCGTTTGAATTCATTGATGTGCCAGCATCTCCTCCAATTTTCGCTGCAATCTAAACAAAAGGCAGATGTGAGCCAAGAAAAAAAAATTAATTTGGCCCATATTTATTTCACGTCGTCTAGAAGATTTCAGGGATGAAAAAAAAATAATCCTACATAATTAAAAGCCAAAAGCAGTTGTGCTCATAGAGGTTTTCTTGAGGGTTTTAAAGACTTGTGCTCATCCTTCAACAGCAGAGCTTCCCAAACTTTCCTCACCCATTGAAAAAAAACCCGACGAGAATTTGGCCTTGAAACACCAAAGACTTTTTCCCAAACGAGGATTTTCTTTCTCTACGCGTTCTACGCGAAACACTGTAGTGTCTCACAGCAGCGCCTCACCGGCCAAACAATTTCAAAATCCGACTACATCGGGTTTTAAAACACTGCCAAAACCGCGACCGCTTATTAAGAGACGAGGCGAACGTTTCGCCCGAGAAGCGGTGAAAACATCGCCTGTGGTGCAGAAGCTACAAACAAAACTGCGGGAAAAAGAGCTTCCGCAAGGGCCCTCGCTCCGCAGGCCGCGGCGCTGCCCAACCGGTCCGAGCAGGCTGCGGGCGCCGCGGGCGCCACAACACGGCCCGCGCCCCGGAGCCGCCGCCCTCCTGCCTCTCCGCCGGGCCGGGCCCGATAACGCGCCGCTACTCGCCCGCCGAGATTTCGCCTCCCCGCCGACGGGGAGGGAGCCCGCGGTGCCGCTCCTCTCACCGCCGAATTCCCTCGGGCCGAGCCCGGCGCTGCTCGCGGGCGATGGCGGGGCAGGGCCACAAATAACTCGCGGCCTAGGGCGGGCGGGGGGGG
>VZTA01013818.1:448984-476891 GCA_013398855.1 Mohoua ochrocephala | reverse complement strand
GCAGAGCCGTTGAACCGAGGTCAGAGCCGGCAGCCGTCCCGTCCCGCCGCTGCTCGAGGCCCTCTGCCCGCTGCGATCCTACGGGCGCGGCCGCTCGTTTCGAACGGATTTTTAGGTCGTTCCACAGCCCCGCGAAACGAGACCGGCTCTCTCCTTTTACGGAGCTTCGCGTGTTTCCTCCTGCAGTGTCCACGGTTGTTTGTTTCCTGGCTGAAGATGTTCATTGCTAATGTACGATTTTTACAGCTGGGGGATTGTTTTCTTGGCTGCGCAAGCACAAGCTTTAATGAAAAACTGGAGTCTGTAATGCTTTAATCTGGGCCCTGTTAAGGTCCTGTGACCTGGTGGGGTGAACTGTCATGGTGAATATGGATGACGGTGCTGTAAAGGCTTCACATCAGGATAAAGTCATAGAACGTCTACTTAGGAATCATAGCAGTAGCGACTAGATATTACTGGAGGGGACCTGCTGTACGACTGCGTTCTGTACCATTCTGAGGAGATGCTTTACGGTTTTAAAAGAATATTTGTATGCATTGAACTGTTTCTTGTTCATGGGCTCCTGGTTTACGTAAATGTCATTCCTTTTTTTTAAAACACATATGCTTTTAAACTGAAGCGTGGCAAGTCTCTTCCAGCCTTAAGTAAGTGTGTTTCTTTCTTGTCAGTGCTTTTGCTTGAGAAACTGTTGTTTTGGACTTTGCCTGGTTTGGGGTTGGGCGCAGGGACTCTTGGATTCGTGTAAGAAAAGGCCGCTCAGTGTTTTCCTTTCCCTGTCATTCAGTGCTGCCTTGTAGTTCCGTGCTGCCTTAAGACGATGGTAATTGAGATCATTTTAATAGACCATAAGTTACAGTGCTGCTGAGCTCAGATTATCCTGCATTCTCCAGTGCAGGTAACTTCACCAAAGGAAGCTGAAAAAATGTCAGATTTTTAACTCCTTTAACAGTTTTGAGGTAGTATAGTTAAGAAGGTTTATAAGAGTAATATATTCCACAAAGTTCAAATTCCTGCATGCTGCTAGACAGATGAGAGTGTATTACTACAGCCAGATGAAACTCGCTGCTGTGATACTTTTGCTGAGAAAGCCTGTTTATAACAATTTGGTTATACTTTCCATTAATGTAGCTGGAGGGGTTGGGGAAAGAAAGCGAAATTAGGCTTGGAGAGTGGGAATTTAATTCTTACGCTTGACTCTTTGCTGCTATTGCTAAACAATGTTTTTTCATTCTCTTAGTTACTAAGAGTTTGACTGTATAACAGGCATTTACTTGTTTAATATTAGTTGAGCAATAGTAGTTGACTGTGACACATTGAAACCTCTCCTGGCCACTGGCTATGTTTTTTATGTCTCTCCACTTACCGGATGAAGGGGAGCATCGGTGTGCTTTGCTTTTTATTGTTACAAAATGTGCTGGTGTTTCTTTGCTAAGTTCTGTGAGACAAACCAGTAGCCATGTAATGCTGATGATTTTTAAGCAGTCATAGTGCCTTGGACTAATAACAACACTCTTGTCTGGTATTGTGTAAGTGTTCTGGTTGAATTCATAAACAACTGATGATAAGTGAATGTTTATTTCGAGGGGGTTTTTGTCAGCTTTTTACTGCTCTTTGAGGTGATGCTTTATTTGAAAGCTGAGAATGATATTTCTGTTTCTCAGTCCTCGCAGTTCTTGAAGTCACTGTAGGCTTTACCATCAGAACATGAGATTTAGCAAGTTGAGGAGGAGAAAGATCTCACAGTATTGTGCACTATATAAATATTTTGCCTTTACTTTCACTATTCCTGAGTTGATCTAATGACCTTCGTTAACAGTTGCTTCTGTCTGTATTTCCCATGATGGCACTTAGAACCTATCTGCTTGAAAACCACATCTCTTAAGCACTCTATCTTCATTTCCCTTTATTAAATAATATTTCTGTTAAGAAAATTATGCCTCTGGGATTAATTCCTTCTGTTTAAACTGTTAATGGAGTGGGGTGAGGATCTAATCCCTGAACAGTGCTAACTGCAGTATTCGTTCAAGTACTTTACTGGCATTTTACAGCAGCATACACCAGGATGTCCTGCTTTCTCACTTGCTAAAAGTTACCTGCACTGCCTTTTTCCCCAAACAAGTTTGCCTTCTGGGAAGTTGAATGTGCTTGATGTAAGTAGTTGTTTGCATTGGGCTTCTAGACCATGAGAACTTTGGTTTTGTTGTGTAAAATAAGGTTCAGTTCAAGCAGTAACTCATTATTACCGAAGAAGGATGCATAGTAGAGAAATGTACCACTTAACCTTTCAGAATCTTAATAATTAAATAGTAGGCAATGTAACAAATAGCAGAATATGGATTTTAAAAGGTCTCTTCATGGTTTCTTTTAGAGATTGGAGGAAGATGTCTCCCTTAACTGAATTTACTAGATTATGACATCTCCCGTGGTTTTCAGGCCATAATGGTTGTTTTTTGCAGTAATCATCAGATTAGAATAGTCTACTAGATGTATTTACTGAGAAACAGCTAGTGTAAATATCTGACAAGTCAGAAAACTTTTTATTTGTCTGGCTTGTCACAGACTTGAGTAGTGGATGGTTCTGATGAAAAAAATATTAATCAAATACTGTGTGTGAAAGAATCCTTACTTTTATCAAGAGGTCCTCAGGGTATTTCTCTATTAGTTAGTTCAGGTATTGCAAAAGCATCAGTGTAAAAGGGTGGAACTGACCCAAATCCTCTGCATAACCAAAGCCACTTCGGTGCCTGCACGCGCTGAGTTCTGCTGGGTTGGTTGTGTGGGGTTTTCTTCCCTTTTACAATTCACTTCAGCTTTGCTCTGTGGTGACCAGACCAAAAGGTAAGGCAGTCCTGAAAGAAGGGGTTCTCTGGTGCGAGTAAGGAGACCTCTCACAAGGTCAGTAAGTAAAGGATTACATTTCTTATGAAGTTGCCTCTGCAACCCTCTGAGTAGCATGTTCTGTTTGGCTTTGCCTCAGTGCACTGAACACCTACACAGGAGAAGTGCTTATGTTCTCTGTGAGGGAAGAATAGCCACTGTGATAGCTGTACATGTGCCTGCCGTGCTTTCTGCAAGTCATTGCTGCTATGCTGAAATCTGCAATTGGTTTCTGATGATTTCATCGCTTTGGGAGATGTAGATCAATTTCTTCAGATCCTGTCAGCTGCTCCTCCTGCACTGGCAAAGTGTGTCCAGGATCTGCAACATTATCAGTAGAAAACTCCTTCTACTGAGAGAAGATTGAGCATCTGCTCTATCCAAACAACTGTTGATCTGTCATGAGTTTTCATATTTTACTACATGTGCACTGAAGCAGTAATTACAATTTTCAGATCCACAATTTGGTTAGTATTTGGATAACTCTTACAGAGCGAGTTTGAGAAAAATAAGGTCATGTCTGGTGGTTTTGGCTTACATTTAGTCATGCTGCCTTTCTTACAGAAAAGTTTTAGTGTATTAAAACTTTGAAGAGAAGCTGTATAAATGTAGAATCTTTAGAGCTCTTCCCCTGCATGTTTTACTCTTGTGAATCTCGTTTCGTAGGTATTTGATTTAAAAGTTTGACTAGCTTATAGGAGGCTATCAAATTGTATTGAGCCACCCCTGCATTGGGTGTGTCAGATGTAGAAGGATAAGTCAGAGAGCACTCACTTCTTCCTTAGATACAGCTGCAGTGTGCAAAGCGACTGTGGATCACTGTATAGAAGGAATGTAGTGCAAAAGGCAGCTGGATAATATTAGTCAGCATGATCGTGTCATCGGTGCTCAGCCACTGACTTGTTCGAGGGGGTTGGATGTTTTTGTGGCGATGTCATGGGAGGGAAAGTTTTGAGAGCACAGAGAATTTGCTGTTAGCATCTGCAAAATTCTTGATGGGGGAGAAGAGTGAAAGGCTTGAAATAAATTGGGCAGTGGAGTTAGGCGTGGAAGTTGCATATGAATGGGGATTAAGAAAGGCGGAGATGGGGACTGAGAGACTGTGAAAGGAGAACAAATGATTAATGCAGTAGTAGCTGTAGAGGATGGAAAGTGTCTTAATACATCCCTCTATCAGCAATGCACTGAAGAACGGGCACTCAAGTCCTGCTAATTAGTGAGTAAATACTTCTTTTATTTAAGGCAGAAGTAATATTCAGAATTCTTGCCTCGAAGTGGGAAAAGCTTGATTGCTCTAAAGGGATTGGTTTACTTCCCTATTACGTAGGCCCGATCTCTAGTAGTATTCTTTCTGATACTGTTTAATTAACAATTGTATTTGTTAATTTGTGAGTCAGAGCATCTTATTTTTAAACAAATTGTGCATGTATCATGGTGTAAATTTAAAAAACCCCCAAACATAGAAAGGTAAGTCTTTCCTGAGTCTGAGGAAAGAAAAATGGAAGAGGTAGTTTAGAAGCTTTACATGTCTAATCCCTTCAGCCCATAAAACCATGATTATAACAAGCTTATCTGACCTGAAAATCCTCTTGAACTTTATTGTAAGGGACACTTGCATATTTTGTGAAAAATAAATGTTTGCAGTGAAGTTTGTGAATGTATCAGGATATTTTTTCTTTAATAAATCAATAGCAATGCTGCATAGGCTTAGAAAGGGATGAATGTTGCATGCCTAATCTCAAATACCGCTCAAAAAAATCAGTGGGTGTCATGATTTGACTTGATGTGAAGTGCAAAAGAACAGGAGATTTTGTAAGTTTAGCTTAAAGAAACAAACAAACAAAAATGTACCTGTAAATCTGTTCAGTATGGATTGGTATTTTCTGCAGAGAATATAGAAAGGAGATCCTTCACTTCCTTCTTACAGAGGTGATGTCATGTGTTAGGATTATGCCCTGTGAGTGATCTGGTTCTGTGTTAATGTTTTCATTCAACTTTATCATTTCCGTGACTATTTATCTGCAGTTGTACTCTGATTCATTGCTGGTTTTTGTACTGATTTTTTTTAGAAGGGGCAAGGAAAAGCTAGGAAGAAAATATGCCACTTTTCTTACAGTGACGTGTCTCTGTAGGACTCGCTCCCAGGCGAAGTTTGAACTTCTGTTATGGATGAAGGAAAATTTTCACGGAACTGTAGATTTCCGATAGTTTCTTAGTAGAATAGGTACTGAGATTTGCTATCGCTTCAGAACACCTAGATATTTTCTGCTGAGTCGTTTATCTTTCCATGTTGTACCTTCTTGACCTCTTAGCTAGGTATGCACTATTTAATCTAGAGGAATAAAGTAATTTAAGATATTAACTGCAAAGTAGATCTGTTAAACTCCTGCCTTCTATCTTTTCTCAAAACTCTTCTAGGCTGACTAAGAAGGGAGAAACCAACTATGAAACATAATTTACCTGTGGAATGTGGTTGAAACATTGGAAAGTCTAATGAGCAACTGTTTTGACTTCTACTACAGCAGACTGTAGTAAATATAACTAGGGCTGCCTGTCTTTCTGTCTCCTGTAGGTGAAGTGCATTCTTATTGACATCTGTTCCCCTTTCAGGTTGAACAGCATTGTGCTGACATCTCCTTTTCAAATTCCTGTCTTTGTACCACAGTTCAGTGCGTGTGTTTTCAGCCTTGCATGTAAAACTGGCTGCATGAATCAGAGCAGCTGGGTGGGATTTTGACGAGCACACTCTGGAAAAAGCATCTCGTGTGACCACCTCCTTTTGCTTATGTAAGAAGAGTGGGATCACATGTCCACTGCAAAAATGTGGGCAGTTCCTTATTTGGTAGTGCATTAATAACCTTGATCTTGCATGAGTGTAACAGCAATTAAAACAATACAGTGTAGTTGAGTCACTTTTCCAAGTGGATTTATCGTGTTTGCAGTTCTTCTCTTCATCAAGGCTGAAAAAGTAGTTCATTTTCTCCTGGAAACTAGTAACTTCTCTCATTATTACAGGGGGGGAAAAAACCCCAAGAAACCACGAGCAGAGTTTGGATAGGGATTGTGCAAGCATTTTCCACCTATCCTTCACCCTCCCCCTTCTTGTGTGTGACCTGTAACGATGATCAGTGTCATGTTTATCCAGTTGTTTCTCATTGATAGCTTTTTAATTATGTCTGAAAAAAAATCTAATACTTTTGCAAGAAATAAAAATAACTTGCAGACATGACTTCTGTCTGTCCCTTAGTTATGGAACATGACCGAAGTAGTGATAAAATCCTAGATGAGTCTGTCAGCCTTCAGTGTAAACCTGTAGAGTATATTCATCGTTAGGAAAATATTTCTATAATGTGTTATGTTCCACTAATGAATGTTCCAAACTGGCAGTGTGTTGGGGCAGTGTTGTTTTTTTTTTTTTTAAATAGAACAAACCCAAATGCGTAATGATAGGCTGAGAACCATTGGAACGACAGACTTCAGGTTCAGATCAGGTCATATCTGAGTTGTGTCAGTGCCAGCATCGCAGAGATTTTTTTGCAAGAGCTAACCTGTGAGGAATGCCTTCATTCGACGGGTGCCCTGATTCTGTGTTGCTGCATCTTTGCTAAGACAGTGGGTTATTAATTCTGTTGTTTGGTGGAAAAAACCCCATAGAGTTACTTTGTTATGGATGAAGGAATTGCTGCTGTGGTTAAGGTAAACAGCAGTAAATTGTTAGAGGTGGTAGATACCTTCCTTTTTCTACAGATGAAAGGCTAAAAGTGGAGCTGCACTATACTACGGTAGTTAAAACAGATATGAAGTAAAACATACTGCCCATCCTGTTTCCTGGGTGGTCAAAATTGTGATAACTGACTTTATGTCGGGTGTTGAAATAAATGCATTTAAAATGCCTTTAAAACACCTTCTTCAGTTCCAGTTTCTTGAAGGAAAGTCAGCAAGGGTTACTGTGGAAACTTGTGCTGAGTTTTCCATTGTCCTTTTCCTGTTAATCAGTACATAGCACTAGTATTAGGTCACAGAAGTTCTCCTGCACCAGGATTCATTGGTGGAAGATCTGGTAGGGAGCCAAGCACAGTTCTCAGGGTCTGAGCTGCCTGGCCTTGTGTCCGGTCTCAGCCAGCCCAGAGCAAATGTTACTTTGGTTTGTGCCAGCTGGCCCTGGTCTCTGGGGTGGGGAATGCTGGACTGCAGAAGGAGGTAGTGTATGAGCTGGCCATTCTGTCCTTATATTTTTAGAGATATTTCTGCCCCTTTTGTGCTGCAGGAGTGAGGCTGAATCTGTTGACTGTGAATGTCAAATTAAGCCTCACTTTTACTGAAAACAGGAATGCTGGAAACATCTTCACAAGTGTTACTAAATACCTGTTTTTAAAAAGTGTGTTTGTTGTAAATAACACCCCTCTGTTTCACTTAGGTGGAAAACGATACAGATATACTTAATATTCATTGTTTATTTTCTAAGGTTTGTATAATAAACGCATCTGCAGGACAAACAAGTAGAGGTCCACACGTCTTTTCAGTATTTTTTTTATTGTCTGACATTCCTGCTCTGGTTTCTTTGTTAAGAAACTTGCAGTGCATCTCTTCTATGCATTTTTTCAGTGTCCCACTGACACCGTTATTGGGTTTCCAGTGTCCTTTGGCAGGGAATTCTATCACTTGTAGAACTTCTTCATTTTATCGTTTAAACTGGCTTCTGCTGATTACACTCTGGCTCTGGCTCGAATGGACGTAGACTGTGAACGATTCATCTCCTCCTTTCTCCTTTCTCCATCATTTGTAGACCATACAGACCTTTGTGATGTCTATGTTTTTTTGGAGACTGAAGAATTCAATCCTCTTCAGTTGTTTCTCATGTGGAAATATTTACATTTCTTTTGTTATCTGTTACGGTTCTCTGAACATGTTTGATTTTAAATAATACACATGGTTTGTGGGAGCTGAAGGAGGCAGAATAGCTGAGTGTTACTGCGTAGATGTACTATTGGTGTTCGTATGATACTAGAGTAATGTTTTCTGGGTTTTTTGTGTCCTAGTAGCTCCTAGTACTTAATTTTCCTTTTTTTTCCTGGCTACTAAGCAATCTTGTATTCTTTCTGACACTGGTCAGAATTGATCAGTACTTTTTTAGCCTGTTATAAACAACATATATTTTATTATGTGGTGTACTCTTCGTGCTGAGAAAACAGTGTAACACGAAAGTCCGTGTCTATGTATGAAGTGTATGTACATCCAGTAAATTAGTCTTACGTGACCTTATTGATAACATTCAGGATCTGAGTGTGTTGGCACTTGAGAATCTGAAAGACTTGGATTGTAGCAGTATGCTTAAAACAGTTACCGGAAGGGCTATAAAACTTTGTACAATCAGATAAAAAGCAGCTTGTCTTGGAGGGAAACTGAACATACACAAAACATTAAGCTGTTCATCATATTAAATATCTTTACTTGTTATATAACCAACACGAGAAGGTTGGTGACATGTGAGTCAGAAACCTGACTAGTACAGTGTGATAAATATGTGATTATGTCTAACTCTTCATTTGCATATGGGCTATTTCAGGACAGAATTCCTTAAGGCTCGGGTAAATTCCTGAGTGGTAACCATCAGAGCAACAGGTGGTTAGGACAAAAATTCGGGCTTTTTCTATGTAAAACTGAAAGAAAGAGGTTTCGATACTGTATTTTTCTGCTTTCTTTGCCCCCGACTGATAACTTCAGTAGTGAATTCTGCAGAACTTGTTAAAATCGAACATTTTCTTGGAGGAAACAGAACTTCAGCTTCGTTGTGAATGTGGAGGTTTTTTTGGTAATAACAGGAGATATTCCTCCTTGCCAAGACAGTGCACTTTTCCATACAGATATTTACAAAAGTATGTACGACAACATTCTTAACTACTTGAGGTTGGTAGTAGTGTGTTAAATAGGTGTAGTCAGTAATGTGAGAGAACTTGTTAAATGTTTTGCATGATTGGCATTTTTTTCTGGTCGACCACTCAAATTAAGAACCCCTTGGCAGAAATATGTGGGTGGGAATTGAAATGGACACAGAATCTAAGTAAGGAATTGAAAAGCACCGGTGGAATCTGTATTCTTTCAGAACAGGGAAGACTTAACCTGTAGATGAAAATACTTTGTGTTGCTTTGTGTGGCCGTACTTGGGATGTGTCCTTTTGAGTTTCTGAGTGCTGTCTGGTACTTGGCTGAAGTAGTTAATTGCACTCCCAAGAGGGAGTTAGTTGTATTTTCATCAATCAGTGCATCGTTGCTGAATCCTAAGAACTCTGCCTACTTTCAAATAGTTGTTCATTCCCTCTTAGTGGTGAAAAGTTAGAACATGGAAGATTATTCCCAGAGTATTTTTGTTTTTCAGCTATAGTAGGGATTGTGACTTTGTAGACAAGAATCAGGTATGACATATAAGTTTGCTATGTTCTGATCAGTGTGTATGTGTTGTTAGTGTCCTAGTCACGTTCTTGAAGATAGTTGTTACTGTATTCAATCTACTTGCAATTAGTTTTTCTTTTTCCTTTTTCTAGTATTTTATGTAGTTCTGAATAGGTCATAATGCATACATAATGGAAATAATAATTTCCTGAAGAGAATAACCCAACCCATGGCTTGGCATATAATAAACTATAGTAAGTTTTAAAGTATGATGAATATTTTCAGTTGTATCTCTGGTTTGAGATTTTACACTAGAGCTGTAAATTCTGAAATGTATATTTAAAGTAAGCTTTTCCACCTTTGGCCTATTGGCAGAATTTCATGTATGTTTCAGTAATCTTATAGACATTATTTTAAAACACATATTGCCAATAAAAAATAGAAAATGTTTTTGTTGATTCTGGGTGTGGTATAGCTTAAATATAATGAATTTAATTGTAAGTTATGTGGCATTTCACTTTGCTTTTCTGATTATTCATTTAGATGTAAAATCAGTCCCAGAATCCTTACGTACAGTTAACTTTTTACTTCTGTCACAGTAGCAGTTTCCACAGAGAAGTGAAGTAAAAATTTGATAATTTTGGTGGTTACTGGGGTATGAAGTACGTGACTAAATGAAGCTTTTCTTTTAGGGTCATCAATTAGAAAGAGCTCTTATGTTCTGCGGGTTTCACTTTCCATTTTCTGTTAGATATATTTTTTTTAAAATCAACTAATTGTTGCTTCTGTTGTTAACTCCAAAATTTATTTCTGTGTACGATACCAGCTACTGAACAGTTCTGTGGTGAAACTCTTTTTAATAATAGAATTCATGAATGGGGTTTGCATGTACCAGGTCTTATTCACAGTATAAAGTGTAGATAAACTACAAACATAGCTCAGTCAGCAACTGCATCCAGTTAAAGATGGTGGGGAGAAGAGTTGTCAAATTTTTTTTTTTCTGGGAAAACAATGGATGATGCTACAGGAAATTTTTTTATTATATATGGGTGTGCTTTCTTCAAACCATAGTAGACAAGTATAAATTTATTCCATTCATTAATGTGGGTTTGCAAATATTATGATACTTAATTGTGAAAGCTTCTCCTGGGGAGGGATTTGGCTCCTCTGCCTTGACATTTATGTACACATGTGTATTTATAGTTGTGATCTGTCTGGAATTTGCCTTTGTGGTTTTGTTTGCTCTTTAATTTGTTCTGTGATCTAGTCCTGTCTTTGTCAGTTTTGTTTCTGTGGTTTAATAAGTGAGGAGTACAGAAGAAATTGCTTAATTTAAAGGAAATAATGAGCTTTTTTATTCAACTTCAGGGAATATTGACACTGTTCTGCCTAGAAGCTTTTCCTTAAAATAACATACTGGTGCTAATTTATGATTAGTCTATAATTTGAGTTCAGTATGTTATTATTATGAATGTTTCCATAACTTATCTGAGTTGTTGTTGTGAAGGCTTCTTTAAAGAAAGCAACTGATTCAAAGCTAATATTGTCAGTGCAACTCTTCTAAGACCTGGAAGTGGGATGACCTTGCCCCCACCTTCTGCCAAACAAGATATGTAGCTCTTGGCCATATGTATGTGAGTTAAACTATGGTTGTTCTGAGAGAATAATGGAAAAGACATTTTAAACGACAATTCTGTTACTGAAATACTAACTCAGGTGGAATGCAGTAGTCAGACTTGGTCTCCAAAGTGGAGCTGTTGAAGGAACAATTTTCAGCTTCCTAATGTGTATTTCGTACACATTTTTAGATGAAAAAATGGTATTACAAAAATGACATCATTGGTTTTGATCAAAGAACATGGAAAATCCTCTAGGTGAGAGATTGCTTATATAAGGCAAGTTTTGTATGTTTTCAAAATTTTATTCAGTTTTCCTGACAGTAAAATTTTTTAATAGTCTGTTTGGCGTTTTAGTAATTTGTTACATTTGAAGACGGATCATTCTTTTTCCCCCAGTCAACATTAAAAAGCTTGAACTGAAATTCCCTTTTTTTTTTTTTTTTAAACTATACTGTAACAAAAAACAGTGATCTAAAGAAGCACTGGACGAATACAGGCTGTTAACTTTGTCAGTGCATAATAGGAGTACCATGACATTACCCTGAAGTAGCTTAAAAGAACAGAAAGACACATCTGAGACTCCCTAGTCTGGCAGAAAATTGTTTTACAGAATTTACTATAACCAAAAGCTTCATAAATACCACTTGCTACTGGAATGATGATAACTTTTTTCTGTGTGTGCCTGAAATGGAATATAGCTGTTGTATTTGAAGACTGTATAAACAAAGAACTGATGATATAGGTGGTTAATTGAGTCATAATGTGATATATCAGTCGGAGAATTAACATGGTAGAGAGAGGAAGAAAGCTTATTGATGGTGAGGGGGTTTTATCTGTTATGTTTTTCAGGTGGCTTCCCAGCCAAGTACATTACTGGATTTGTATGTCCGAGAATTTCCTTAGCTTTCTTTCAGGAGCATGCTTAATGAAGTCTTAGATTATAACCTTATTAATTTTATAGATACATAGTTTAGTGACTTACTTCTGGAAGGCTTGAGTGAGTTGCAGGACTCACTGCTGCTGGCTTGTCACAGCTGAGGTCAGCCTTGGCTATGTAGAATCTCTTGGGCTGTGTGCTCTTAATGCTACCTAAACAAACCTGATCAAGTCCCAGAACCACCCCTCCTTCAAGCTAAAGGTGAAAGTCCACGTAGAAGGGGAGCTCACGTCTCAGTGTGCCACAGAACTGGGCGTGAGCAGGTGTGCAAACGCTGCGGGTGCCTCTGGTACTGGGACACAGCGTCAGTCTCTGAAATGAGAGGTGACTGAAATGCAAGGACTCTGGGAAATGGGCATAATGACAGAATGCCCTGTGATGTCTCCAGGTTCTACTACGAAAGGGAAAGACATCAAGGTAGAGATGCAGAAACTTGTTCATGTGTCACACAGTAGGTAATGACCTTACCTGTTTTTTTAGGGGACAGTTGCTCAGGTGTTTAAACAAAAGATATTCAAGCATACGGGAAACGAAATCTTTTCATAGTCTACAAGAGTGTTTTTCAAGGTGTATTTGGTAACTGGGAAGATAGGACTATAGCAGTAAAACTAAATATTTGCTTGTGGTTTTTTAAGGCTATTTTGTTTTCCGTTTATCTGTGCTTATTTGAAGGGACTGCAGGGCCAGAAGTCCTTGAGGAGAGTACATGAAGGATTTTCCTTTCTTTTCTTTTGATAATAATTCTGAAGAGGAATATGGGATGAAATAACAAAAAGCAGCAAAGAAGTGCAAATATCAGGTATTTGGAGTTCTAAAAATCTAGCAGCTGTAATCGGACAAAATTGGAAGATGTAAAAGCTTGCCACACTTAGCAGATGGATTTCACTGTCTGAAGTAGTTCTGGTATGCTTGGATGTACCCAAATTGTTATTAGCATGATTATGAGATGTCCAATTTATGCACACTAGTCTTTTCATAATAATATTAAAAGTTCTCACTGCTTTTAAGAGAGCATCTCTGTCTATTAGAAATTGTTTAAAGAGCTCAATAAGCATGTGAGAGGAACTGTAGTCTATGTGTATTTTCAAAGGATCCGTGATTGTATGATGAAAGGAAGGTCTCAACACGGAGAAGAAGGGACGTGCTTGCTGGAATCGACTCTTAAAAAATACGAGCTTCCAGACTATAAATTCATTCTGACATGAAGTTCTCATATAGGGCAGGAAGTAGAAGTAATATAGTCATTGCTGTACATCCCACTCAGAATCTTAAGTAGTTTAATTTTTGGGGAATAACTTACATAATTGGGGTATACCTCAGCACTTAGGCCAGAATAGCATGTCCCCCTGTGTTGGGAGAGAAAGGATGCCTGAACGCTTAGTCACTGTGATACTGGGCAGAAGGTCCGTGTGAAACTTCGTTGTTACCAGAATTTGTTCTGTAAGTTTTAACAATTAAGGTGAAGAAACGTTTTATCTAAGGAGAAATCCTGATTGTTGTGGCTTTTAATGAAACCCTTGAAGTTAATTACTATGTTCTTATAAAATGGAGGGGGGAAGAGGGGAACGGTGCAGAGAATCTGTCACTAAGCCTTGTTCATTGCACTGCTTGAGTATTTTTGTGATACTTCAAAGGAAACATATGTGCTTAATACAGTTTTTGTAGTGGAGAAAATGTTGAATTTAGGACGTGGGTTTCAAAGAATGTATCTGAAATACTAATTTTAAATTAACTAAAAGAACACTTTTAAAAGAAAGGCAAAAAGAAAAGGGTGATTTAGTAAAAGACTAGCTTTATTCCAGGTGGAGCTCAGCAACAACATCTTCCTTCAGCTGTAAAGGTAATTGATTCTATAACCCTGTGACTTCCACTGTGCCAAAAATGCAAGTGAGTCCTGAGAGATTTGGTGGCAAGGGGAGCCAATTCCTTCTTTCGATACCCTTTGGCCTCTATTACATTTGAAATAATAACTACATGTATGCTAAAAGTTCTTCCTTTCTAAAATACTCTGGCAAAATTTTGACTTTATTCTCTCTTTACCTTTTCCACGCATATTCTAAGGAGACTGTAAAAAACCCCAGATAAATAATTAAGCAAATCCTGTATACACTGGAAGGAATCTAGTAAATTCTATTGCAGAAATTGGAAGAGATAATGGTATGAGGATTAGGAGGATGACACAAATTAAGAAAGTGAAAGTAAAGTCCCAAATCTTTTTCTAGTACTTTCTGGTTAAGGAAGCATTTTCTGATCAGTCTCTTGCAAGTTTGAGCAGGTTCTAGAAAGCAGCTTCAAATATAATGCTCCCTGAGTCAGAGGATTAGTAGGTTTTATTGTTAGAAGGAAGGCAGCTGAGCTTAATTACCTCCATAATAGTCACTTCATAATTCAGCCTAGAAGTGTCTTCATACAGACAACATCTAGATATGACCAAAAGTGGTGTATTTTACTACTTTGTTCCAGGAAGGAGTAATTTTTCAGTTGTGTTAATCTGTCTTGTAGTACATTGCCCTGCTGATAAGCGTGGCTAATTTCTTGACCTATAGCTCTTAACAGAGGTACAAAAGAAATCCTGCAGGCTAAAACTTCATAGCATTTTCTCTATGGAGCGTGAGAAATACTTCAGTAGTAGAATTTGGTTTATATATTTTAAAACAAATGTGTAAGAACTAAGTATTTTTCTGTTATTAGCATCTCATCAGATGAAAGCTGTTTGCTTGGTATATTGCCATACTTGTATAATAATGTTGATATTTCCTATTCCATAGAAAAAGGCTGAGACGGGATTTACATTTTGGTCTGCTTTAATTTAGTGGCTTGAGTTGTGGTAAACAAAGTGGTATGTTTTGCTCAGATTCGTTCCTACTGCTTAATAGTGCATGGCTACGGTCAGCTGTGGTAATAATAAAAATTTTGTTTTTAAAGAAATGAAGTTTTGCTTTCCGAAGCTTTGTAGTTGATTTGGGTGTAAAATTCTTCATAGCCTTTGCTGGAAAGGGTACAGATCCGTGTTGATATATTTGGAAAAGAGTTATGTACAGCTGTCTCTATAGAAACAGTGAAGTAAAATGCTATAATTACTCTAGATGAGCTTCTGCGTGTCTCTCGGGGCAGATAAGCCGTCAGAGCTGACTGGATCCCGCCCTGCTGGTGCAAGGCACTGTTACCACTCTGTTTTAACCTTTAAACTCGAGTTGCTCGGGCAGGGACACAGAAGTTGAGCGCTGTGCGCGCAGGCGCGTGAGAGTGAAAGCTGTGCGGGCTGGGGCGGCGGGGAAGTGACGTCCGCTGTTGTTTGGCGTTCTAGAAAGAGCGCAGACACGTCCTTCGGGTGGGAGGGCTCTACAGAGGGCTGCGCCCTGCCCGGTGTGTAATCACTTATAAACGAGCAACGGGGGAAGGAAGGAAATACGGGGAAGCTATCTAGTCTTTCTTTAATGTATCGTAGAGTTTGTTGTTTTGTAGCAGCTCTGTTTGTTTCAATTCAAAGTTTGATTTCTATTTTTCCTTCTCTAGCGTCTCCACCTTGCTAAGACACTGGACGCTGCTTTCTTTACAGCAAGGAAAATCTGAATTTCTCCAACACTCAGGATGGGGAAAGATTACTATTCTATCCTGGGAATTGAAAAAGGAGCTTCTGACGAGGATATCAAAAAGGCTTACAGAAAACAAGCTCTCAAATGGCATCCAGATAAGAACAAATCTCCCCACGCAGAAGAAAAATTCAAAGAGGTTGCAGAAGCTTATGAAGTGCTGAGTGATCCCAAAAAGAGAGACATTTATGATCAATTTGGGGAGGAAGGTATGTATGTGTTTGTTTTACTTGGGTTGGTCACTTTCATTATGTTGAATGAAGCAAAATAAACATATGAAGACATGGTATGCGTTCATCTTCAGGCAATGCATTTGTTTGGCTCGTCACATTTTAAGTACGAAATGCATTGCTGGGCTTTAATGCTGGTAAAGTTTTAATTTCTTATTTTAACGGGCTTTTTTATAAACCCCAAATACTTGACAAGCAAAAAGTTACTGAACAGAAAAAGTTTCTATCACCCATAAATAGCTTCCTGTGATCTCTTACTTCTGCCTTCCCTTGCCAGAGCAGTTTTTGAGATGCAGTTCAAAACGCATGTATTTTTCTCTTTAATTTTTGCTTAAGGGCAATCTGCTTGATCAAGGCAGTCCTTCTGAGCAGAAGCCCAGGTGTCCAGCCTGTAGTTGTCCTTGGCTTCATGCCTGGAGAGGAAAGAATTTGGCTGATGTCATGAAATACCAGAACAATTTTTTAGCTTTAATTGTAAACAGTGATAACATGCCAAGAGAATGAGGCCTCAGAAATGTCACATTTATCCTAAAATGGTTATCTGGAGAGGATGACTTTTTTTTTTTTTTTTTTTCATTTTTGACCAACATGGCTTTCGGTCTTATGATTGAGCAACAGAGGAAGTCATTAGCATCCCTTCCCATAAATGTATGGTACCAGGAATTCCATATGAAAGAATTACTTCCGTTGTGACAAGTAGGCCTGCTCATTGCTATTCGCTCGAGGTCATGTTTTTTACTATTATAAAGGAGGACACTTAAATAGCAGTATTTAGTATTTTGGGCAAAGATATAAAGTATGAACTTTTAGAATGTTGAATCTGGGAATACCTCCTGATGCCTCAGTTGCTCTCTAGGCTCTTCTAAGAGTGTAATTAGTTGTTGTAAGGGAAATGCGGAGGGTTGGGGGTTTTTAGGAAGGAGGAAACTTCAGTGTTTTTACAGCCAGGAACTTGATGTACATTCAGTAACTTCTGGCTAGCTATTCCAGGAGGTGTCCTTCTGCTATCACAGATTGAATCCCCTGATCTGCTTGTTTGGCATTAACAGTAGTGTGACAGAAGGATGTGTAGTATAGGTTGCTAAGTACTTTTGATCTGGTCTGGTGTTGAAGTGGGGAAAGCATTCTAATGTCTTAGTTGGTTAGTGTCGGTACCCAGCATTAAGCTTATGCATGAGAACACTTAGCTGAGAAAACCCCCAACAAACCCCTCTTTTAAATTTACAGAATGCCTGCCTCATAGGGTAAGCCTTCATTTTTTATGGTTATAAAAATATGATAGCAGCTGTAGTTTGGAATTGGTCTAAGACTGAAAGAAAAAAAAAAGTAAAAAAACCCGAGCACTCTTAAGTTTGGAGATAAAAGTCTCTTAAGAAGACTTTCAATCTCTTAATAGTTTGAGAAAGTATCCTGAAATGGTCAGTGCAGAATTGCACTATTACGAGGAAATACTTATTGGGAAAGAAGCATTGAAGAAAATTGATTTTAGTTTGGTTTGGAATGGGAGCACAGGAAGTACAAGGGAGTTTTCAGTGAGAATTGTAAGGGAAATCTTAGCAGGAAGAAATGAGATTTAGATCTCTCCATGTGAAAGATAGATCAAAGCCATTGAGAACTTGCTGATTTTTTGCACAGAGACAGCAATAGTATATACAAGGTTTTTGTACCCAGATGGAGTAAGTTCCAAGATGTTTTTGTTTGTGGCTGCATTGAAGAGTTCCCAGGATTTGTACCT
Source organism: Mohoua ochrocephala (assembly GCA_013398855.1). NCBI lineage: Eukaryota > Metazoa > Chordata > Aves > Passeriformes > Acanthizidae > Mohoua > Mohoua ochrocephala. Next base: position 459,510 of record VZTA01013818.1, on the reverse strand, counting down.
GGTTTATATCATAGGAACACAAGCTGTGATAAGTTTGGGATTCTAAATTGAATATTAAGGAAGCATATATGTGCTTGACTCTTGGCATGTTACCTTTTACTCAAAACAAATTGCAGGAAAACAGGGGTTAAACTAATGAACAGTGAGTTACAGCTGAGCTATAGAGACTATAGAATATGTTGCATATGATAGTGAGTAATTTTCCCTAGAAGTGACCTTGTAGAAGAATGCAATTCGCAAAAGACTTTGTAGAGCAAGAAGAGATCAAGTCAAGCAAACCTGTCTTTTGCTCTAAGATGCTAATTCATTAAAATAACTGGTTTCAATCATATGAAATAAAATTGATGCTGTCAGAATACCTGTTCTTCTGAAGTAAAAGTCATTCTAGAACTTCAGAAACTTTGTCGCTGTTCAAGCTATTGAATTGCTAGTCAGTACTGCGTATTCTCATGGTGAATCCTCCTCGAAAAGCAGACCTTTCACTCTAGTGCAAATCTTTTTGACTCATCAGTCCTGATATCATTACACTGTACAGTAGGAAAGCTTATACTAATACCCAATTTGTTTTTTACTTTGCTTATTTGTCTTATTTAGGTCTTAAAGGAGGAGCTGGAGGATCTGATGGCCAGGGTGGCACCTTCCGGTACTCCTTCCATGGTGACCCACATGCTACATTTGCAGCTTTCTTTGGTGGCACAAATCCTTTTGAGATCTTCTTTGGAAGGAGGATGCCTGGTGGCAGAGACACTGAAGACATGGAGGTGGATGGCGATCCCTTTGGATCCTTCACTAGTTTCAGTATGAATGGTTTTCCAAGGGAAAGGAATACGGTTGGCAGCCAATTGCGTCGTAAACAAGATCCCCCTGTAATCCATGAACTTAAAGTGTCACTGGAAGAGATCTACCACGGCTGCACGAAAAGAATGAGGATTTCACGTAAAAGGCTTAACCCAGATGGTAGAAGTGTCCGAACGGAGGACAAAATTCTTACTATTGAGATAAAAAGAGGATGGAAAGAAGGCACCAAGATCACTTTTCCAAAAGAAGGCGATGAAACACCCAACACAATTCCAGCTGATATTGTTTTTATCATTAAAGATAAACCTCACTCTCATTTCAAGAGAGATGGATCAAATATTGTCTATCCTGTTAAGATCAGCTTAAGGGAGGTAAGTTTCTCTTGTAGTGGAACTCTCAATGTGTGACATTATTACAATATGATACAATGGCTAAAGCTGTATGGCAGCTGTGAAGTTCTAGGAGTTGGGGTTTGGGTGGTTTTTTTAAGTAGTTTCACTTTTGTCAGTGTGTGGCTGAAGAGCACAGTCATTTAGAGTGGAAACAATAGCTGTTTTAATAAAAATGGAATATTATTTCAAGCTGTTTACTATAGAGATGGAAGAGGAAAAGGGTGGGAAGGGTAAGAATAAGGGTTGAGATATCTTAAATCTTCATACATAACCTTCTAGCTAATGATGTATTAGGCTGAAGTGACAAATGCAAACTAACAAATACATCCTATATGGTATGCTCCTTGCTGCTGTGATATGATTGCTACTTCTGTAGGACAAGGTAGAAATGTCTTAAGTATTTTCACTGCCAACAAATTCTAAGTCTCTCTTTTTAGCTTGTAAATTACTGCAGCGTGATTTCAAGCTACATAGAGATTGATTTCATGAAGATAAATAATTGTGAACAGGTGTAAAAGGAGCTATATATAACAACAAAAATGGTATAGCTTTTTAAAATTCCATTCAAAGTCAAAACGTATTGGCTTTCTGAAGGAAAAGTCAGAAAGACAACTTCCCGGAGTTCTTGAGAGTCTGAAGCCTCAACATAATCCTAATTTAAAAGATAATGTAACTGAGTGTGTGTAATGTATTTTTTTCCTTCTTAATTAGTATCAGGTGGAGAAATAAACTCTTGCTTTCATGATAAGCTCTTTGTGTAAATTAAGCTACCTTAAAGGATTCTGAACTAAAATAAGTGTGAAGTGAGGTGAAGCGCCTAAAGTAGTGAGGGAGGGAGAAAAGACAATATTTAATGTTAATGTGGGTAATACAGTTCCTTCACAGATAAAAGCCTATTTAGACTCATTGCATTGTTATGTAAATTGGACATTATCAGTGTAGACTAAGTGAGCTTAATCAGCCGAAGTTGCAGGAATCAAAATCTTATTATCAGAGATCTTAGTAATGAAAATAAACTGTTGGATAAAGCAGGAGGTCTGTAATGTTCTAATTTTGGTGCAACAAAATTATTGTTTGCTTTTCTTTAGGCACCACACCTACTCAAGTAAGACAGCTGTGAAATTTGATATGCCTCTGCTTATAGACACTTAAATGTTGTTCGGAAATTTGATATAATACAGGTTGATAATGTATTAGAATAAAGTTCCTGTGCAATGTAAACAAAGAAAAAGTGAAATGGGATTCTAAATTTCCAGTGGAAACTTAGAAGACTGACATCTGTAGAGAAGTATAAGTGAGGAGTTCAGTCTGCTCACCTCCCTTATTATTTGATAAAGTCTGTGAAGGACATATCAGCTCAATTACCCTCCGGTGTCCATTCTGTAAGATTCATAAATTCAGTGATAGTCAATGACAAATTGAAGCTTTCTCTTCTTAAGAGAGGAACGCTGTATCTAAATTTTGACATCTCAGTAGTGCACATGAGAAATACTGTTTAGAATTCTAGTCACTTTTAAATAATCCAGATTCATTTGTAGGTGCAAAAAAGTTCTGACCAATTTCTTTTTCTCATATTGCAATCTTTCTCTAGGCTTTGTGTGGCAGCTCTTTCAATGTGCCAACGATAGAAGGAAGAACCATACCCATGACAGTAAATGAAGTGGTAAAGCCTGGGATGAGAAGAAGAATTATAGGATATGGTTTGCCATTTCCCAAAAATCCTGACCAACGTGGAGACTTAATTATAGAGTTTGAAGTCATTTTCCCAGATAACATTTCTCCAGCATCAAAAGAAGTACTTAGGCGAAATCTTCCAGTTTCATAAAACGGAAGACTGTGTATGTCAACAGATTAAAATAGGACACTGGAAATGCAGAAGACTGGCAAGTCTGTGCTTTAAAAGTGCAATCTGTAACACCTAGTGGAATCTTTGTTTTTTTTGTTTTGTGGGACGGGTGGGGGGAAAATACTGTAATGCTGCATGAGAAGAAAAGGGTTTAAGTAGAAGTCATACAGGTGAATTCTGCAGTAAAAATTACAGGGAAAACCACTCCTTTTGTTTTACATCTTCCTGATCAGCAAAGTTTAGTCATTATTTTGCTTAATATAAAATGCAGTAATTTTTCTATAAAGTCAGTGCATATTTCTGATACAGTACTTGAGCCTCCAAGTACTTTATTTCTTATATCCTTACCCTGTCTATAACATTACACATTTATACAGAAATTTGAGATAGTAGTAGAAATACACAAAGGTATAAATATTTTAAAGAGCAAAACATGAGAGAGATCATTTCAGTATGTTGCCTTCCACTGCACAAAGCATAGGCTGGAAAAATCAGCTTGGACTCCTGAACCGCCCCCCTGTGCAATGAAAGCCTTCTCTTTATTGCCCCAGGAAGTGTCAGGACTGCATTGTGAGTCTGGCAAAGGGCACATGGCCTGAGGAGCCAGAGTTGCCATTTGCTGTGGGATAGTTCCTCAGCCTTCAGGCAGAACAGCAAGAAGGGATTCCTGAAGGACATGAACAGCGAAGGCTGAGCCCGCTGTCGAATGGGGCAGGGAGGTTGGTGACCAATGACACGGAGGAGGCTGAGGTACTCTGTGCTGCCTTTGCATCAGACACTACCAGTAAAACCATGCAGGAATTCCAGGCCCCTGAGACTAGAGGGGAGATCTGGAACCTTGGTGGTGGAGGACTGGGTTAGGGTGGACTTTAACTGCAAGTCTGTGAGCCTGACAGATTGCAGCCAGGTGTTGAGGGAGCTGGCTAATGCCATTGCAGGGCCACTCTCATTTATCTTTGAATGGTCAGGGAGATTGAGAGATGTTCAGGAAGACTGGAAAAGAGTAAGTACCACTCTTCAAGAAAACCAAGAAGGAAGATTTGGGAATCTACGGGCTACTCAGCTTCACCTAAGCCCTTGGTAATGTGATGGAAAAGAATCCTCCTGGAAAGCATTTCTAAAAGATCATCGGCGTAGTCAACATAGATGTACAACAGGGAAATCTTGCTTGACCCATCTTACTGCCATCTACAGTGAGCTTTGGGGATGTCGGGAGAACAATCTGTGTTGTTTACCTTTTACATCAGTAGACAGACTGATGAAGTACAGGTTAGATCAGTAGAAAGTGAGATGGATTAAAAGCTGGCTAAATGAGGGAGCACAGGGGGTTTAATCAGTGGCACAAAGTCCAGTTGGAGGCAAGTCAATAATGGTGTACCCTCTGGCTCAGTCCTGGGGCCAATACTAGTCAGCATCATTAATGACCTGAATTATGGGATGGAGTTTACAAATCATATAAACTGGGAGGAGTAGCTGGTGCCACCAGCTGATGCACTGCCTTTCAAAGGGACCTCAACAGGCTGAAGAACTGGACAGAGGATTCTCACAAAGTTCAGTAAGGGATAATGCAAAGTCTTGCTCCATTTGGGAGTAACTGACTAGCAAACTGTCAATAAACCGACTGTGAGCTGGCAATGCAGCCTTGTGGCAACAGAGGCCAAAGCTTTGCTAGCAGGTGGGGGGAGATGATTCTTCCTTGTTACTCTCAGCACTGATGAGGATCCATCTGGAGTACTGGACTCCCTGGTACTTGTAGGGTGTCATCTTAGTGGAGCAGCTCCAACACAGGACCATGTCTGCGAGGCTGAGAGAACTGGAACTTGCCAGCCTGGTGAAGAAAAGACTTGGTGGGGAGGATCTTGGCACCTGACAGGAGCGAAGGAAGGTGGAGGAGCCAGGCTCTTCTTAGTAGATCTCAGTGACAGGACTAAATGGACACAAGTTAGATGCAATTTAGTTCCATCTGAACACCAGGGAACACCTTTTTACTGAGAGGATGGTCAAATGCTGGAACAGGTTCCCTAGAGAGGTTGAAGAGTTGCTATCCCTGGGTACTCATAGCCTGACTGGACATTGTGCAGAGCAGCCTGCTCCAGGTGACCATGTGTGAGCAGGGGTGTTGGACTTCATGATGCCAAGAGGTTTCTCGTAAGCGAAATGATTCTGTGAACTCGGACTTGGCACTTTCCCCTAGACAGTGATATGGGCCATGTTCTGTAAATGAGGCTGAGCCCAAAGATGGTGGTGCTCATGTGACAACTCCCTAGGGAGCAGGTCTGTGCTGGGTTGGAAAGATGCACAAAGAGCCCTGTAAAAGCATTTGGCTAGGGCAGGTATCTAAAAATTATGCTGATCTCAAGTATTCATTATTTTCAAAGGCCAAACTTTACTCCCATGAAGAACAAAGTAGAACCTAGGTCCTAGCTAAAGCAGTTTGCTTAAGACACAATGTGGGATAGGGGTTGCCCAGAAACTTTCATATGTTTGAATTGAGGTTTTTTTTAAATTCAAATATGAGTTAGTTGTCTTTAGAGTTAAAAGATGCATAGAGAGATGGAGAGCCCTCTGTAATAGTTGTAATAGTCTAGTTTTATAATACAGTAATAGGGCTGGTTCCCTTGATTGCAGCATGGTATTGGTGAAAGAAATGCCTTGTGGGCATGCTTTATTACTTGAGTTTAAAACCATAATACAGTGCTTTAACAACACTTTCAAAGGGTTTGGGATTTTTTTTGTTGTTGTTTTTCGTAAGAAAATATGTTAAGATTTGCTGTCAGCCTTTTGCCTGTGGAAATTTAGAGGTTACCTGCTCCGTTAGGTAGCCTGAGAAATAGCAGTGTTATATATGTGACTCTCTGCGGGAAAGTAAATCATATGGAAGTTGGGATTTAATTTACAATAATTTTTTAATGAGTGTAAGAAGAATCCCATTTCTGTTACTTAAAGGAATAGAATTTCTGTGGGGTATTGTTCAAGTCAATTTTTCAACTGCAGATCTCTTCATGCAGTATCAGTTAGTTGTAGTCCTAAATCTACAGGAAGTAAACAATTGCTGGAGCAGTATCACAAAGAAAAAAAAAAAATTGCTGCTTTGTGCTTCTGCATATTGTTAATACTATATATTGTTTGTTGAAAAAACTTCCATTTCAGTATGTTCCGTATTGCATTTCTTATGTGGTTTTTAAGTAAAAAGTGTGAAGTTGGTTTTTAACTTTCTCTTATATTTTGTTATGATGGCAAATGCTACAAGCTACACGACTTTAAAGCATATCAACCTAAAATACCTATTTGTCAGTTTAAAAGCTAATGGAATCAAGCATTTTGTAATCCAGAATCTTGTAACCATATCCAACTTGTAAAAAAAAAAAAAGTTACAGCAACTAGGACTATTTTTTTGTAACCATCTTCAGGTAAGAGGAGTAGTGTTAAATTGAGGAATTGCAGTATCTTGTGTATTTAGAGGTGTATATATATATATATATGTGTATAGCAAACTCAACTTTTCCAACTGTTTTCAAGCTCAAAATATAAAACTTATAGGACTGGTATGAAATAAATGCTTGTATTTCTTTTCTTATGGAGAGGTAACAAAGTATATGTTTCAGAAACCAGCATGTAGAATTACTTCAAAATATGAGAGGAAGCATTAATATCTATCTAATCCAGGATTCACAAAAAAATATTTTTCTAATCAAAAATGTGCTTAAAAGCTATGTTTTAAAACCCACTTGATTATTTAATAAAGTTACTTGGGAGAAGGAAGCAAATACTCATTCAACTACTATATTTGTAACTACTGAAATACATGAAAATAAAATGGTCATTCATGAAATTGGGACGAGAAGGGTTTTTGATCTCTTGAAGGTTGCTTAGGTGCCATAGAAAGTAAAAGTCATTTAGTTGCTTTGGAATTCATCCAGGAAGTCTGAAAACCTCTGCTTCTAAAGATCCTTTTTTAAAATCTCACCAACATCAAGCCTTAGGATAACCTCAAGCTGTTGGAAGAGTAGTCAAGCTACATTACAACCCTTTCTCCTTCCTGCCATGCAGTGGTACTCTGCTTGCTGCACAGCTTTCTCCTGTCATGAGGGGGTTAGCATTCCATTCTTTCACTCAGCCATTTTTGTATTAGCTGTGCTGAAAGCTTCCTGAAGCTTTTGTGGTGTGCTGAACAAATGCACTCCATTTTTTTCTAGTATGTGCATCTTATGTGCTGGTCTGACTCACTGGAAGCAGACTTTTTTGGGGTCAAATAGGTTTTCCTTTAACAGGGAAAATTGCTATAACTTAGGGTGGAATTCTGTGCACTTGAATTCATGTACTAGACTCTAAAAACTATGGGTCATGAACATGCTACTGTAAATATAATTAAGAGACAATTTTACTTTTCCAGTCAGTAAATGCTAGTCCTCTTTTGCAGCTGACCTGAGTAGTTCTTACTATATAACTTAGTGAACACATCCTGTTAGAATCAGGGAATTTGTCATACAGCTGCTTACTGTTCAGCACCCCAAGTGAGCAAATAGCAGCACTAATCTCATGAGGTGCAGAATCTCAACTCTTCATTTGTCAGTTTGCTCAGCAATGGACTATGGGATGGCATGATTTGTTTCCTTCAGGCTTCTCCAATTAATTGTTCTATTATTTAAACGGTGAAAATAGAGACCTGCTGTTGATCCTCTTGGGTGTAGAAGGTATAAGTGCCTTGTGCTTGTTGCCCTGGAATTACTGGCTTACCCAAGGGAGGAGCTATGTAACAACAATCATGTTAGTCATGCCTGATTGCTTTATCAAGGACAAATTGCCACGTTCACAGCCCTGCTGCCCTACATTCAAAATAGCCCGAACCCCACCCAACCAGCATCCAAAATACCATATAGTATTTCCCTGGATAAGGATAGATACCCCATGTGTAGTGAAACACTCACTGATAGTGGCATTTCATATCCAGTAATGTGACTTTGTTCCACATGCATTCTCCACAAACTTTATGGCTGTTACATGCCACGATTCTTGAATCCCAAGTATTATGCGTGAGAAACTGAAGAATGGGGTCGCCTGTAGTGTACAATATACTTGGGATAAAAGGATCAAACCCATTTTTCTTTTTTTTTTTTTTTAAGTACATAGTTTATTTTTCTTTCTAAAACCAAGGCTAATAGCAGTTTTATTTAAATTGTTAACTCTCTTCTTCAAAAAGTTAATTTGAAGTAAATTTTGGATCTCTAGTATCCTGAGTTGCTGGAGGCTCATTTGGATTGATGATCTAGTTTTACTGTGTGTTAATTAGTGTTGGCAGATATTTCCCTAGAGGGTGCACATTCAAGGGAGTCTGAAAACAGGGTTGGTTGTAGTTGGAGAAAGTGTCTTCTGTCCATTACTGCCTTCTTTTCATTGAGCCTCTCAGCATTCTGACTCATTTACAGCTCTACACATCACCCAGTCAACCCTGTGTTATGCTGATCAAATCTCGGTCATTGGAACTGCTAATCCATGATCTGAGCAATATTAATAAATAGTACTTGTAAATTAGGAAAAAAGATGGTAAGGTACCTCTCCAGTAACAGAGAGATGAAACTGGGTGTTGAATACTTCTTTACACTTCCTTCCAAAGCTGGGGACTTCTAAGGCAATTTCATGTAGATGCTTCTCTAGGTTTGGGTTTTGAAAATAATTTAGCATGTGTGCAGTGTCATCTTTCTCCAATTTAAATGACACAAAAAAGGTTTCACTTCACTTGTTACGTCATGTAACTAATGATGGCATATACATGCTCCATACTGTTTGTATCCTTCAGTTTAGTTGGTCAACTCCGTTGGCCTTGTCATTTTTTCTTTCTAGAGTTAAAAGCTGATGCTATTGCTCCAAGCTGCAGGTAGGATCAGCATAGTTTTTGTACCAACTTCAGCTGTTTTTCTACATCCACCTCCGTATGAAACGCGGGAACATTTACACTTCCACTGAACAAAGTTTTGCAACAGATACCTAAATTAGGACTGTTAATGTCCATGAGTTTTTTAAAATAAAACTGCACAAGCTCTGTATATGTGGAAACTTGACTGTGTTTATTTAGTAAATCTCATTAACAAAATTATTAAAATCGGTATGACTGTAAACAGTATTTACTGGGTTTTAAGATTCCATTGTCTTTTCACAAGAAAAGGAATGAGTAGGACAAGACATAAATACTTGTCACCAATTCCTTTATAATACGTTTTAGTTAATGGCGAAAGGCTTCTTTTTAAATAAGCTTTTTATTTAAAATTGAAAAACAGCAAAACTCCTGAAATACCAAGATGAACATGAACAGTTTGGTACTGTTAGTTAATCTCTATTTTGTCTCACTGCAATGTCATCCAGTGAATGCCAACATGTTGTCTGAGTTGCATTGCAATAATGGGAAAATGTACATACAGTTCTGCGAGTTCAGAGAAACCTTCAGTTTAAGTTTTGCGGTTTCAAACTGAGCTGGAAAGTCAACTATTAAAGTGTGGGGGTGAGTTTATGGTGCAGTTTTGTTGGTTTTTTTTTATTGGTGGAAATTCCTACAAAATTAGTATCAATATTGAATCCAGTTGGCTCCTAGAATTGGATACAAGCCATTTTTGAGTATTCATTAAAATCTACCACATGCTGTCTTGAAAAAGCTGAAGTCAAATTGGCTTCAAACCTTTTTTACCTCACGGCATAAGCAGTTTAAAATCTGTATGTAATTTCCTGTAATCAGAGATGCTCTGATTAGATCTGCTAAGAACTTTTGACTCTGAGCTACCTCACCGTAATTCATTGTCTCTGCCTGCCTGGTCTGACTCCATGTGCTAGAATCCTTTTTCTCTACAGTAGTTTGTCTTTTTTATTAGGAAAGTCAGAAGATGTGGTAAGGCAGTGCTGCTTCTCTCTGCAGCTTTAGAGCAGTTTCCTTTAGAAGCGCTGAATGTTGCCTCATTAATTTTGCACTCTTCACATCTTGGGCGGATTCAGTACACTGCTGAAAATGGAGCAGTTCCACTGAGGTGAGTGTAGTTACTTTGGAGCCCAGATGTCTCCTGTAATGTGAACATCTAACTGTACAATATGTAGCTCTATTTCACGGTAGAGAAGGAAACGTTTTGAATCCATTCAATGTTATAAATACTTGAAAAGTATTTTCTCTGTTAAATCTCAGTATTTCAAAGCTGTTGCCAATACAAGAGGAAGGCTCTTAAACTTTGGTTATATGACTGTTGCTTTATTAACCCTTAGAGATCTATAGATAGTCTGTGATAAATGAGAAAGAGTTGCTCGAAGTCCTTGTATACTCCAGGTTTTCTTTTATATCCTGAATGTAAATCTATACTAATCAGTATTCAGCACTTCGCTATTAGCAGAAATTCCCGCACTAGTGATTGGAAAGTCGGTAGAGGACCCCGCTGTGGCGGAGGCACGAGGGCTCTGAGCTCAGGCGGGGTAGCTCCGAGCTGCCCGGGAGGGGGTAGGGGCGGGGGCAGCCG
>VZTA01013818.1:398247-448672 GCA_013398855.1 Mohoua ochrocephala | reverse complement strand
GGCTCATGGCAGCCCCACGGGCCGCGTGGAGGGCTTCGGCAGCGCCCGCGAGCTGTACGCCCGGATCGGCGAGGCGTTCGGCATCCACCCCGCCCAGGTAGGGCCGGCACCGCTGCGGGCGCGTCCCGCCGGGCCTGTTCCCACCCGCCCTGGCCGTGGGCATCCTCTGCCACGGGCTTGTGTGGACGTGCCTCCTTTACGCTTCTTGGGAGGAAAAAAACCTCCCTTTGCTATTCCAAATGAGCCTTACCATACGGGAAAAGACGTGTGACTGCGTTTAACTCTTACATGGTAAAAACAATGGTCCTCTTGACCAAAACTGCAGTGTCTCGGTTAACCTGTTGCCAGCTGCTGTTTGATACAGCTCTTAGGGACTGCTTCATTCCAGTTTAAAAAGGGTCAACGGATCTATGAGGGTAAATACCCAGAATGAAGGCACTGGAAGGGGAGGGGATGTGGTATAAGTGCCCTAAATCGCACTGCATTTTAAAATTTCAGCCGAATGTGATGTTTGGAAAGTTTTCTGCTTTGTCAGGTAATTATTTTTAAAAGGCTCACTGTTCAAGTGGAGTTTTTTAAGTCTGTAACGAGATTTTTTTTTAACTCTGCTGCCTTTTTGATCTTTTTTTTTTTTTTCCTGAGGCATGTTCTAAACATTTGTTTGGATTATGATTCATTTGTGTTTGTAAATGCATTGTTTTCTCTTAGTTAAAAGGTAGTGGCCATATCAAGTTCTTCCTATGTGGTGCTGTGAACCTTAACCTCTGAGTGGCAAATTGAAACAAAGGGCTAACATTTCATTATGCCTACGTGTGGCTGTACAGCTTTACTTGTTTTGTTCTTTGTAGATGACTTTTAAAAATTGTAAGGACTACTACTACAACAGGCTTTGTTCTCAGAGTTTACTGTGGCCTGACGTAGCATTTCAAACAGTAAATTGTAAAGGGAAAGTGGCAGTAGCAGTGAATACAGTTTAACCAGTCACTGTTGCATTAAGTAATTAAGAGGCAATGCACCCACGTCCCAGACCTTCCCAGCTGCTTTCTGACCTTCTGCTCCTTTGTTTTCTTTTCATCCTGAGCTGCTGTTCCCCTTTTGTTCTGTTCCATCTCAGTTATACCTTTTATTCTCAAGTTCTCATATTTACCAGATTGTCTTCTGTTTTAGTTTTCTTCCTTTCACTGTTGAACTTTTGGCTCCACTGACTTGAGAAAGAACAGCGTTCACAAAGAAACTTAATTTTGTATGAATGGCGCGCTCCTGTTTCTCCTGCTAGATGTATAATCTGACACCCTCAGAGGTTTTAGAGGAAGCACCACGTATCATGGGCACATATTGCCAGCATTGTGCCAGACTAGAGGAGTTTCTTATTTTCTTTTTCTCCCTAATGTTCCACTCATTTTTTTTTTTTAAATGTGGCTTATTGCTAAAAATGGGTGGAGAATTATTGCTGGAGGCAGTGAACTTAAAATCTTTTACTCTAGAATTTCAGTTGGCCTTAAGAAAGTTGTATGAAATGAAAATAGTGATCAAAAATATCTTCCTGGTGTGAAGGTGGCATAGCAGAGTGAAGAACCTAGACCAGAGGGTCATGCAACAGAATTTTGGATAGACAAGACAGATCAGTGAACGGCCAAGAAATGAATGAATTTAGAATTGATTTTAAGTGGTATTATCTATTCATTAAAGCTGCTTTTGGACAGATAATCTGGTGTAAAGAATAATGCCAGAAGCTACATCTCAGCAGACTGGAAGGCGCTGAGGTACTCAAATGCCATTTGGAGGTGTTACCTGTCTAGGAAAGTTTCAGTGACCTAGCTCTGCTGAAGCCTGTGGGCAGTGTGATACCCGACTGCCTTTGGAAACAGGTCCTATCGCAGAGATCTCTACCCTGTAGTGGCTGAGGTGGAAAATAGTTGAGGGGGGAGTGGTGGGGAAGAGCTCGGTGCAGAGAGCATTCAGATAACTTTTGCAGAAGTGAATACATTTAATATGACATGTGAGTTTACCGCAGGGTAGGCAAGAGCATGGATTCTTGGATAAGTTTCTGCCCAAGTGTTTTAATACGATTCTGAACGAGCTGTACTTGTAATCTGTCACTTCTCCTTTTGACTCCACATGGTTACAGCACCCCTTTTCCTCTTTGGATCACATCTCACAAGACCAGCTGAGTTTAGCTTCTGCCGGAGAATCCTTTCCAGGTTCTGTGATTGACTGCCAACAGTGACAGGGAGAAGTTTATATAAAACACAGTATTTGTTGGACAGACATTGACAGAAACTTCTGTGCAGACCTGGATCATGAGTAATGTAGGATGGGGACAGGACAAGATGGGTATAGCTTCAAAGGAAATGTTTGTTATGTATCTATGAAGTAATGAGACATAACAGCAGCTTTCTGAGGCTTTCCCTGGCTCATCCTTTCTTGTAGGTATTTTATTCTTCACCTGTCTTCCTAGGTGAACATATCTGTTACCCCTTTTGAAGCTGAGGGGTAGGCAGAAGCCTCCCTTTCTGCCTATCTCTCTTTTACCATGACCAGCATTTCTTCTTTTACTGCTCCAACGTGACTGTTCTTTCCACAGGGAGGAGGAGTGAATATGGCTACTAGCACTAGATTGTCATTGTCACTGAAACTGCGGGAAAAACAAAAACTCTCCGACAACATCTTTTTCTGCTAGAGAATTAAGGCATTACTTTGTTCTGGCCAGGATGTTGTACTGGCCAGGATGTGCAATAGAAATAATTTCATCCACACATGCCCGGGTTGTGCAGTGAAAACCATTCCATCACACATAATCCTTTATCAGAACTTTTCTCACATTTATACAGACAAAACCCAAAGAATTTCTTGTTCATTGGTCTTAAATTACGCAATTCTTAGTATTCGGTCTCCCGTTGGTTATTGATCCCTTTGCCTTCGATGCTATTTTGGTCCTCATTCTTCAGTTCTCTTATCAGTCTTTTCCCAGACCAGGTGTCTCTGACCGCGCCAGGGGGTGATGTTGGGGGATAATGTCCGTTAATGATCATTAATGTTCGCTTATCTCCTGTGTATCTTCTGGCTACTCTCAATCTGTTGGTGTTAAACTCGTCGGGCCTCTCCCGGTGAAGAGTCTTGTAAAGAGAAACTTCAATTCCTCTTGTAAAGAGAAACTTCTCCCCCTGGGCAAAGGAGAACAAATCCCTGAGTAAAGTTACATAAAAAAATTTAAAAGTTGTATAATTTCCACCATCATTATTATGATGAGTGTTGTTTGAGGTAGATCACATTGTTCTTGACTTTTAACTTGATTACTTCAACAGGCTTTCAACAAGAAAGCACAGAGCTAAAAAAAATATAGATAGATAGATGCAACTCTTAACTAACACAACCCACACACAGTTACGTGTATGTTTCTCTTTGCATAAATAATAGAAATATAGCCCCCTATTTTTTTCTACGGAGGTTGAAGTAGGAAAAGTAGTTGGAAAAAGTATTTATCTGTAGCTTTGGCCATTTAGGATTACTACTCCTCTATGACTATTAGCAATGTAACAGGGAATGTTATGTTCCCTGTAAGGGTGAAAGTGCTGAGTGCAGCCTGTATGATAAATAAATGAGCACTGACCGAAGGACAATGTGGGTCTGTTAAAGCATTTTGTGGTGGTTCGCTCCTGTGAGAGCACATGGTAGAGCTTTAAAGTATTCAGAGTAGCTAATCGGGCACTGAGAATGTGGCTATTAAAGTCCAGCTGTAGCAGGGATATTTCTTCATCGGATGAGAAGGGAATGGTAACCCATAGACGCTGTATGGACTTTTCGTTTGTCTACTCGCAATTTGCACTTTTGATTATTTTGTTTTCTTTGAAAGGTGAAATATGGTGGAGCTGGTGAATTAAATTTAATTCTCAGTGGGTGTGTCTGTCCAGAGCCCTTGGAGGTTGGGTTACTAGGGTAACTCAGGAAAAGAGAGACCTTTCTGGCAGCAGTAAGGGCAGAAAAGGAGCTCCCTCTTTCTCTTCCAGTAACAAGACTTCAGCTGCTGAGCTTGTTTGTGGGCTGTTGTTCCACAGGCCTTACCTCCCCATGCTAAACAGTCAAGGATACTGTGAGGCTGTGCCACATTAAACTTTCATAGAAGTACTTGATTTAAACCTGTTCAATTTAAACTTTTAGGAAGGACTGCTGACAAATAAGCCACTGCTGAAACTTGTGTTTTTGAACAAAACTATCCTTTTAACAATAAAAAAAACTGAACTGTGTTTTAGAGAAAAGGGTCAGCTTGTGAAATCCTCATCACCAAAATGTTGGAAGTTTTGTTGTTATGCTTATCTGTTTAAACAAATTGCTCACAATCTCGCCTACAGATTGAATACTTTAAATGAGCAAACTTAACACTCCCTACAAACCACCTCCTCCCAACCCTATGGCAAGAATTGTTTGCTTGCTGTTTCCCTAAGCAGCGCTTCAATGTCACACCCGTATTGCATGTGATGCTTGCTGTGTCTTTTTCGAATACTTTAATTGAAAATATTTGAAATATTAGTATGGAAATAATTGCATGGAAGGACTTATGCTGTAATACTGGTGTGCTTTGGGTTTAAACCCCCTCCCCCCCAAACAAACAGTAAAACACTGCTTATTTTATAAGACTTTGAATGTATTGACCAAGTTGCATACCTGACAGAGTACCGAAAGCGCATTAGAACTTGGAGGAGCTGGTTAGTCTTCCTTTTGCTGAAGCTGGTCAAGGCTCCCACATTTTCCTCGGGGAAGATAAAGTGAGTTAAGTTATCTAGAAAATGCGTTGGTGATTTCTTGATATGATGACATCTACGTATATAGGGAAATATGTCAGTGGGTGTTGCATCTTGCTCAGAATTAAAATTCCCAGTTCCCTACCTCTTAAACAGAAAGTGATTATGATCTCCTCTGTAAAGTTATCTGAGATTTTTAATACATTTTCAATAGCTTCTGAGTATGTAATCTATCAATCAACTTATTGTCGAGTCCTTCTCAAGGTGCAAGCTCAATATAGAAGATGAGAGTATAATTAATGTATAGAATATGCAATATGGTACTGCATATATACTTTATATAACACATCATGTAACCCTCTTTTTCTTAGCTAATATCATTTCTTTATATAACACACGGTATAGCCCTGGTTTTGTTGGCTAATGCCGTCTCTTCCAACTGAAAATATGGATGCAGGGAATAATCTGTTAGTAATCTTATTGGACAAATCTATTTTATCAAGTTGTGCATAAGGCCCTAGTCTCCAGCCACATGGAATTTCCTCGTTCTGAGTGCTGTCGAAGATAACTCTCAGTGAGGGAGGTATCCTAGATACTTTGTGACTGATGTAACATTTCTGATTTATAATATCTTACTAAAGTTGGCATGAAATATCACAGCACTGGTATGCTGAGTTAAAGACCAAATGCCTATGAAGGTTTAGGGTAAGGACAGAAAAGGCTTAACAATGAGAATTGCACACTGAATTTTTTTCTTGTTTCACTTTTGGATAAGAAAATTACTATTGAAAATCTTCAAAAGTTTGAGTAAGTGGAAGCTGTCGTTTAAGTATTCAAGTATAAAATCTGTCATTAGGTACCAATATTAAACTTTTGTAAAATCTATGAAAAAAATCATTTTTGAATCAATAGGTCTCTGTTGTGTACAAGAAAGCTATGCTATAACTGGTAGATGGTGTAGTGGTATATCTTTCTAGGTAGAAACATCTTTAGTACATTACTCTTTGCATATATCTGTTCTGAGAAAAAGCACTTGTTCACTGAAGAGGATGAAGAATGATTTAAGTTTTATTTTTGACTGGCTGATGCTCTCTGAGCCTTGTGGTTAGCACAGAACTGACTCACAAAAAATTCTGCAGACTTATAGGCTGTAGTAGGAATGCCATCCAGATGAAGATCTATAAAGAGAAACTCTGGATCAAGTTTCTAAATATCACATTTCTGCTCTGTTGCCAATTTTATCTATTCAAAGGTGTGACAGTATTTACTAGATGATTGTCTGTTTGACAAGGTCAGATGAAGGATGCTGATGTCTAAAATGTAAAGACAGTGCTTGTTGTTCATCACAGGAACACTGAACAGGGAACTGAGTTGCCAGTTTAAACTGGCAAGGTTAAGTAGCTTGAGAGAGCTGAAAATGTGTATGTGAACTTGATAACATCCGTTTTAATTTCTTGGTTTAAAAAAAGTGCTTGTCATTAGAGACTATTATTCTTATTTATAAAATAAAATTCAATTTTCTGCTTAAAACCAGATTAATTTCTCTAGGTGCTGTAACTGCTGGAGTACCGTTTAACTGAAAACCTTTGCATTACCTGAGCAAATAAAACTAATGTCTGTTAAGGGTGTGCTGTTACAATTTTCATTGTTAAATTAGGTGTTAGATTGCAGTGGATGTTTGATGGATTAGATGAGATAAACAAGTAGCCATTCAAGTAAGGCTGTTTGGCGAGGGGGGGGATTTGTTTGTTTTGTTTTTAAAAACAACTAAACAAGACCTCCAGCAAGAAACACAATCTCTCTGTTAACTTTCAGTCTTTAAGATTAAAACCCCCATAGTTACAGAATCTAAGTTCTAGAAAGCTCTAGAAAGCTCTCTGTGAAATACATTAGTAAAACTATCCACCCTTTGTTTAGCTGGAATCAATTTAAACAGGTTGGTGACTTTCATTTCAATTTTTCTGCTTTCATCTAGTGATGCCAGAAGGAAAGAAGAGGCATGTGTAGTGTTCTGGTGTGGAAAACCTGAGTCTTTGCCTTAGTGAAGTAGCTTTTAGAGATTCTCCAAGTTTCTCTTGGAGAGCAGGGTTTCTCTGGTTTGGCTGCTGCCCTGTGCTCTTGGGTGCTGCTCAGGAGGGAGCTGTGTGGTTCCCTTGGCCCTCACTCCTCTCCTGCTGCAGCTTGGAAAGGCTTAGGCAAGTGGGGTTACTGTAGCCGTGACAGGGTGTGTTGGGCTTGGCTAAATTCCTCCGTGCAGCTCCGTGGTGGCAAAAGCATCTCTGTCCCCAGGCAGTACAGCTGTTAACTTCCATCCTGCCCATGCCCGGGACAACAAACCTCCCTGCTGAAGAACTGGCATAAGTGTAGGGAGAAAAAGGAGTGTCCGATACCCAGTGCTGAAGGGAAATCCCTCAGAAAAGCTGATTTATAAAGAAACAATTTGATCTTTTTATTAAGCCTTGCTTTTACTAAGCTGGAACAGGGATGACCCCAACTCATGCTGGGGAAGGGTAGGAACTAAGCAAGCCCATTGGAGACAATGTGCTTTGAGCTAATGGGGGAACATATGTAGCGATACAAAACATTTCATGCTCTCTCACGTCTGTTTTGTTTTGATAAACTCTCTTTTTTTTCCCATGAAACTGCTTTCAACCAATCAAGTTTTAAAGTAGTCTCTAGTGATCTTTGAATCGTGTGGAATTTGAGGTGGGTGAATGATGAAGCAAACGATGGTGATGGCTCTTCAATTTGCTTATTCTAACCTCTGGTGCAAGCTGTACCAGCTCAAGATGCCTCTCTCAGGGCTGGTGTGCTGAGACAGGCTGTGCGAGGCTGCTCACGCAGGTAGGTCTCTTTCCTATGTTCCCTGCCAGCTCTCATCTGCAGTTTGAGCTACTGATGCTTTCTGTTGTGTGTGGATGGAGAGCATCCCCTCTCCTGTTACAGCTGGAGAAGAAGAGGTATCGTTTTGGCTATGGACCTGTCACAGGGGCCTGAACTGTGCTCTCATTTTATCTTCCTATCAAGCTCACCAAACCTAATACACTGTTAAACTTGATGTGTTTGCTTTCCTTCTGCACAGATCATGTTTTGCACTTTGAACACTCATAAAATTGATATGGACAAGCTCTTAGGTGCACAAATTGGCCTTGAAGATTTCATATTTGCCCATGTGAAAGGACAACGAAAAGAAGTGGAAGTTCTTAAAACTGATGATTTGCTGGGGCTTACCATTACAGACAATGGAACTGGCTGTGCCTTTATAAAGGTAAACTTAATTACCAGTGAAATACTTCGTTCTATAGAAGCTCCTGTTACTAGAATAGGTTAATTGTTGGTTTAATGATCCTTTAGAACTATAAAATCCTTTATTATCATATATATGGTAAGTAAAGAATAAAGTCGCTTTTCTTTAGGTATATAATTCAGAATTAGTTCAGCTATTCTGTACTGCATGTCATTCAAAATTAGTTCATTTGTTCATTGCTTCTGTAATGTGTATCAGCTTTACAATGCAACCATTGTATCTCCTGAGCTACCCTGAGGTGGTAGGTGTTAGATACTGCTTGCATCTGCCCCCTCCTGTTTTAAAGTGATTTTCTGATGTCATTTATTAGATGCTTATAGAACTTCTGTCACTCATGTGATAATGAGATCATGTTCCTTCAGTCTTGGCTGTTCCCAGGGCAGAAGCCTTCGTGCTGCACAAGAGTAGGGGCAAGTACGGTGGTTTTTCAGCTTTCCAGTGTTGTTGCCTTAGATAGGGTGAATTACAAGGATATGGATTAACGCAATTTACCACGATTAACTTGAGTAGCAAGTATGGGCAGTAACATACACAATATATTAATCATAATTGCTTTCCTTCTCCTCTTCTGTATGACCTAGAGGTAGCATGTTTTGAGGCAAGTAGAGGCTGAGGAAATGATGCTGCCCTTGCTAGACTAGGTATTAGGAACCTTAATCACATTTTCTGCCTTTTTTAGATTCTTTGCTCTAATATACTCCAATTACCCATTATTAGTGAGGCATTAGCAATTATCTTTGATTACTGCTACCCCAATCGCTGTTGTCATTGTAAACAGAGCTTCTTGTATGGAGAGGTTGTATTTTCTGTTCATTCCTCAGCTACCATGGGTATAAAACAAGACGTGGTTTAGAAATCGGTTTGCTTGTGTTTGTCATGGAAAAATGTGACTGAGGTCATGCTTGTGAGAGTTAAGATGCAGTGAAGGTTTCACTAAGCATTTTGGCAAAATCATAGCCTAACTTTTATGTTTATAGACAACTGTGAATTTCTAGTGATGGCATCTATGCAGCCCATAGCATTCAGTCATGCTGCTGCTTATGTGGCATTTTAAAAGAAGGCATTGAAAGCAGTGCTTCAGTGACCAGCGTCCACGAGTGCAGCACTGTGCAGTGACACTCCCTTTGTGCTTGGTTGGTAACAGGCAGAGAACAGCCATCACATAGACTACTGCACAATTGGAGCACACTGGAAAACCCTCACAACATTAGCCAGACAAGCTGTAATTTCCAGTAAATAGTGTAAAACTCCTCTGAACAAAAATATATTTTTCCTTGTACTGGTCTAATAGTAAGCATTGTAATGAAAATGGTGAGTTCTTCATGGGAATGCATCAATTTTAAGGAGTTTCTAGGAGCTTACTTTGTTTGTTGTCGTTGCTGCATATTTAGCTAATGGATCTTTTAACCCAGCATAGAGAACACATATACAAAAGTAAAAGCTGCATCTTTTTTTTACTTGATTGTCTAGGCAAATGACTAAGCAGAGACTGTCTCTAAAGTTTTATAGAACTGTTTTTGCTTATATATATGTATATTTTCCTTGAAAATTTGTAATTATGTCCCATTCTTAATTAAAAATTAATACTAAATTTACTGATTGGTGGGTTGTTGAAGGTTGCTATGGGTTGCAGTAATTTTACTGCATTTTGAGTAACAGGGAGGTTTCTAGGTTTGATGTAGTAACTCAACCAATTTTAAACCTGACATTGAACTGCAGGTTTTTTTCCTATGAAACTTAATCTTGTTTTGCCTTACCAAGAACAAAATTTGGTGTCATTCTGCTTTCACAAATTTGTTTTTGGGGTACACAGGCAGGTGGGAAAAGGTATTATGGAGTCAAATTAGCATTCAAAGAACAGCAGTAGAAATTGAAGTATGACTGAGTGGTGTACAAGGAGACATTATCAAACGGTGTAGGCACTGCATAGGAAATACAGATCCTCATGGCTTTTCAATGGACTGTAGAGCCCTTGAAATACAGGCAATTGCATCTTAATTACTGTGACAATGTAGCTTGTCTGTCTCAGGCAGTTAACTTGGAGTGATGATAAAAAGTGACACAAATAACAGTCAGTGAATATTATTTAAACAGTTTTAGTGTTGGGATCCAAGTGCAGAAGAAAAGCTAAATGAATATGAATTCAACATGTAGACTAAACATTAACTGAAGCCTGGTGGGGCAGTTTCGAGTCTAGGTAACAGAAACTCATTTGGCACCTGGTTTCTGGTGTGTACGATACCCACATCTGCATTCACCACGAGCCTTCTGTTTGGTGCTAGGAAGAGTTAAACTCAGCCTGAAGCTTAAAATCATTGCAGTGCACTATAGGACGCTGAGCACTCTCACACTTCCCACTGACTCTCAGATGGAGGCACATGTGTGGGCTCAGACATGCGCGCAGGGGCTGGAAGCAGGCTCTGGGGGGATTGCGCAGCTAGGCTGGCTGGTACAGTAGGAGGTGGCAATATGTTTATCTGCCTTGTCTCACTGTTATCTCACTCAAAGTTAGCCTGAACAACGTCAGTCTTTGTTGAAGAGACTGTTAATCAGGAACACATTAGAAGGAAATTCGTATCTCTGCTAAATATAAGGTGTTTTACTATGTCACGGCTTTTCTATTTAATAGCCATATAATAATGGCTTACGTGATGTATGCACATGATGAACAAATATGACAGTATGTAACAACAATAAACAGAATCACTGAAATTTAAAGTGTGATAAATCATAGAGATATTTTAAAGGTTTTTCCCCATACTTTTAAAATTACACTTCACAAAAGCTGTAACTTCTGTTATGACCTTTAGACTATTTGTGTCTTCCATGAGATGGCAGTTAGAAGATTTTCTCATTCTTTATTATTTCAGAGGAAATCCTTTAATATACAGTTGTATAGCTTGATGAGAAAAATAGTAGTTTCAACACTGGGGATGGGTCTTATTAAGATCGGCCCTTTACAGTATGTAATATTTTACTATATAACACATTTTTAAGTCCCTGGACCATACTTGAGAAGAGAAAAATTCTGTTCCTGTGCTTGTCAAGCTATCAAATAAAAAACCCCCCAAAACTTGGATAAATATTGACGTTGCTGAGATGTCTGTGATCAGTTTTAAAGCACAAAAAATACTAAGTTATTCAGAACTCTAATTTCGGAAGTATGGTTGCATTCTTTTTTTCCCCTGGCTGATTTTATATTCAGTGCTTATTAAAATACTTTATTTGAAAAATAATGCTTTTCAAAATATGTTTTATGATAATCTTGCAGACAAAACACACTGCTGGAATAATAAGCTCAGTGGTATTGATATTGTTAACTGACATTCTTGAAACTCTGTGGTGTCACCTCTTAAAAACTATCACCTTTTAAAGAAATGTTTCTAATTCTGGTGGTGTTTTTTTTTAAACAATAGCGAATCAAAGAAGGCAGCCTTATGGACCAAACCAAAATGGTCTGCGTGGGTGATCACATAGAGACCATAAATGGAAAAAATGTGTCAGAGTGTCGCCATTATGAAGTTGCCAAAATGCTAAAAGATCTGGAGAAAGGTCAGAAGTTTAAGCTGGAGTTGGTAGAGCCTTTGAAAGCATTTGGTGAGTGACCTGACTGTCCACCTTGGTCAGTATAACACTTTGACAGTAAAATCCCAACACTGCATTACACTGTAAGTTTGTTTTCAGAATGCAGACGAGGTGTCCACCTAAGGTAACAGAATGACTACAAGAAAGTACATTTAGTTTTTTTCTTTGAAGTGGAAGATTTATGAATGGATTTTATTCCATCTTGCTTTCTCCAGCAGTCATCCTGGTGTGGGTTACCTCAGCCTGAGCATTAATCTCAGTCTCTTTTGCCACTACATGATGTTGCAAAATAAGTACAGGAATGGTTTCATAGGTACAGTTTTGAAGCATGGATTACTTCACTAATGTCCTGGTCCTTGAAACTCCTATTTTCCCCTATTGATTCATAATCCCTGTTGCTCTGTGTCTGACTTTTCTATTTCTGTGCCCTTTACTGGGGTCTGTGCTCTCTAATGCGGAAGGAGGCTGCAAAAAACTCTGTCTGGATTCCCCAGAGCACCTCCTTTGCTGCCTGCCTGTTCTCCCTCTCTCCAGCCTTTTTGTGGATCTCCAATCATGCAGCAGGTGTACTCAGAATTGGAAGGAAGCAGAATAGCAAAGCTTTGTCTCTACTTTCCACCTGCATGCTATGAGCAAGTGCTGCTTAAATAGGAGGAATGTATACCTACTGCAAATTCTTGTATATATTAATTCTATCGCTGTAGCAAACAAACAAGCAAGGTAGGTTTTGCTCAGGCAGTCAAAATAGAGTTATAAAATAGATAATAAAAACTGAGTTACAGTTTTTATTATCTCAATTTTTTGTATCCCCCCCAAACCATGTAGCATTATCCTGCAATAAAAACTTCAAAATAGTGCTAAATCATAAATTTGTATGAGGTCTTCTGCACACCTGCAATAACAGTCAATTCAATATCACTGTCTTCATTACAGCAGCAAAAATTCTAAATGTTTATTTTTCAAATTTTTTTTAATGTGTTAGTAGTTTACAGCTACTGTCATACACCAGTCTTGACACTTGGTGTCAGAATAGCAGCAGAAATTGAAAATGAGAGAAGTGCAAAGATTTCTTTTTGCTTTTGGTGCGTCTGTGAAGAATTAGGTTTATGAGTTGATCTCTAATGCGTTTGTATATAAGTTGATACTCCTGTTAAGTATATGTATGTTATACATTATGCTAAAGAATTGCATCTGTACTCTATCAAAATTGGTAATGCAGCCATACCTTTTTTCAATATGGGCCTAAAATTTGTGTCCAGTGCTAAAAGTGTTACACAGTCTGTTTGTAAAGAGCAGGGTAAATCAGCATTTGATTGATGACTTCAGCCATTATTTAATCGTATTTACTTTAGTCAGGTGACTAAGATACCTTTCAGTCTGCCTGTGATGTAGAGAAGGAAATGCACTAATTTCATGGCAATATCTTTTTTCTGATATTGAATGAAGAGGCAACCAGAGCTTTGTGGACAGATTTTTGGAAGATACATGTTATTTTTTACCCTACAGAAATTAACTTGCAAGTTGCGGTGCTCGGTAGGTTAGAAGTCCTGCATCTAGCCTTGCGTAGAGTTGGGCTTTAGGCACAAATTTATTCAAGATAGTGCTTAAGCTGCAGCTTGAGCACTAAGAACAGCCCCAGAGGAGATGACAAACAAGATCCAGATCCTGCTGGACAAGTAGTTGCTGAATTCCTGTTAATTTCAATGGAATTTGGTGAGGGTACAGAAATGAGAGACAAGCCTCTGTGTGAAATTATTTTTGGTTTTTTTTCCTCTCAGCAGAATGTGAAATAAGTATAATTTACTGGTTGGATATCTTTCTACCATGGACACACAGGCTGTCTCAGCTACTCTAGGCAAGGCTTGTAGCACAGAATTAAAGATTTGTACCAGTCACAAGCTAGCCCTCTATGAATTGTGAAAAATTAATAGAAACAAAGGCAGTATAACACAAGCTCTGCACTTTAATTATGTGAACATGAAAAATAGTTTCTGTGATAGCCAGAGTGCTTTGGTCTGAAGTATTGCAAATAAAGGTTATGTCAAATCATGAGTTCTAAGGTGATAATGGTGATAGAATTTGAAAAATATGGGGTTTTTTATCAGGAATGACTTTCTGAAACAAGTCTAGCAGAAATGATGACAATATTAAGGATGTTTTAAACTGTCCTTGAAGCAATAAAAGGATTAAGAAAAAGTGTTGATCCTAAGTATATATATAAAAAAGAGACTGTGACATACCTATTTGTAAAATAAAAGCTAATAAAATTTACATTTCAAGACCTGTTCAGCATAATAATCTAGATTTGTGACTGCTTATGCAAGAATGATCAGTTGAAATCTATCTGAGCAAAATTAATATAACACCTTAAAGCCTTGCCTTCAAGAAGAGCTTATTAGAAAGGCTTGCTATTAAGAGGAGGAATAATCTGCTAGAGAAAACAGGACAATTAAAAGCAGTTCTGCAAAATTATCTACTCTCTTTTAGCACTTTCCAGATTCACTGTGTAACTCCCGTGTCAGTGAGTAAATTAAAGCCTTGCCACTCTTGAATGTAAAATTGTGTCCTGGAACAAGAAACCCAAATCTTAAATGATTCCATGCTCCATTTACTAACTGGGGTGCCCTTACCCAGGGTTAAACAAGAAAGCCTGAATTCAGGTAAAAGAAATTTTGTGTAAACCCAGATACTTCTCATAGAGATTTATCAGCTGTGAAATCATTCTGGTGAAAGCAGTGGAAAAACTCCTGCAGATCTGCTTATGGACATTTCACCTCTGTGACTGCTGATAAGCAAATTGTTAGCTCAGCTCAATGTGGCTCACGTCACCTGCTTAGCAGGAGTGTTTGCACCATCGCATCAGAGAAAGATGGAAATGTTGCAATGCTAAACCTGCTATGTGTTCTGCCTGTAAAGACCAGAATAAATCAGCAGTTGGCTGGTGACTTCAGCTGTTATCTAATATGGAGGTGTAAATACTTACACTTTTCTGTAGAATGAGGAAATAAAATTGCACAAGGTGCACATATGAAGTGAATGCCATAGGCCTGCTTAGATATATTGGTCAGTGGAAGTCCTAGCCTCAGTTCAGTTGAGCAGATATTAGAATTTAAAGACAAGAAATTGTCAGCAAAGCTATACTTGGAATACACTTAATATTTTTTACATAGTCTAGGTCTCGATTAGAATGAAATGTGAAGATAATGTAATAACCAAAGCAGATGCATCATATTCTGTCATACTGTATACTTAGTTCTGTTTGCTATTTTACTTTTGTTATTTTTTTCTCTTTAGAAAAGCTGGAACCAAGGTCCAAAGGTAGAACTCTGTCAGAGGCTAAGATCTCCAAAGGGAGAGAAACACTTCGCCTGAGAACCAAAGGCCCCGCTACTGTGGAGGAAATGGTATGGTGTGGTGTATGCCCTTCAGTAGTTTAATCACCTAGCTTCTGATTTATTCTTCCCCAAGGCTGATAAGAAGGATGGAAAAATCTGGATGTTACAAAGCTTGTGGGACAAAAGAGAGCAACTAAAGTTGACAGCTAGCAGGGATAGGATGGGGCTGAGGAACCTGGAAGCAGAGAGCCTATATTTAGCTGTCATGGATTACATGGATGAATTTAAGGTAGAGTAGACCAAGGAGTGCTGAAAAGAGGGAAGGGGGGAAAAAAGAAGTGAGATGGTTGAAGAATTGGTTCAGTTTCTGATGCTGTGAGGTGTAGGGGGTTGGTATAAGGGTTATTGTTAGGAGAAGCTAATTAGATACATTGACATGAATTTGTGCAAAACTGGGATTAGAGTTTGGTGAATAAATGTGATTTATTCTGGGCTCTTCTAAGGCTGATGAGGATTTGATGAAGATCTGTATTATTGGGAGATATAAGGCCCCTGTTCAGTTTGAATGTGTGAGCTGTGTGACTTGATATTGAGAGGAAAGCTTATGTTTGTGAGAAGGAGGAAAGAGTGGAGTAGTGTGTTTTGTTTGCAGATTTTGTAGGTGGCCAGGATGGGAGTAAGGATAATCACTGGCACATTGCTGGTTATTTTGAAATCTGCATGGATATAATCAAACTTTTGTTCTTTTCTCCCTTTATTCCACAAAGCCAACTGAAGTTGAAGAAAAAGCAATTAAAAAAGTGGATGAGCTTCTTGAAACATACATGGGCATAAGAGATATTGAATTAGGTGAGTTTTTAGCAGATACATTGCTACAAAATTAAATAATTTCTCATTTTCTGTAGTCTAAAATTTATTGAGTACTTTAGTCTCTGGATGTAAGAGAAGCAAAATTTGTCCAGCATGCAGTCTCAAAAACTTGCCTGTATTTCTGCAGATGTGTTTGTCTGATAAAAGAATCTCCCTCCCACTTCAATCCTTATGATTTAATTATTTAATCAATCCTCTGTTCTTCCTGCACATTATCTATACACCGTTGCATGAATTTTTTAGTTGTTTGCTATAACTGTCCCCACTGTATTCTTTCTGGCATATATTTTCTAGTGGATTTTGTGTGTGCCATGATTAAGGATTCTTAAGGATAAGTATGTTTATTTGCTTTTTTGCCTCTTGGCATAGACACATCAAAGTTGATTGCTAAGGTTTGAACCTGAGATCTTCATCAGTGAACAAGCAACTATTTAGCAAGGGAACTGACAGAATAATTGCACAAATTGATCAAATTCTCTAAAACCTGTGTTCTGAAGAACATGAGAAAACTTGTGGAATATTTACTAGTTGTTAGAACTATCGATTTATAATGAAAGAAACTACTTAACCCCAGTGTCTTAAGTTCTTTAAAGGTGCACCAAACTTGTCCTTGCAGCTGTTGCTTTTCTTTGTTATTCTGACAACTAAATAGGAATTTCTGTTTGTGTGGGAAGAAGCTGCAGTCTAGCTGTCGTAGCCTGCTGTGGCTGGTGTAGTCCTCCTAGGATCTTGTGGAACTGCTGGTACTGAGACAAAGAGGAAGGTATTTATTGCGGCAGTAATATCTTAAAAAAAATCAGCCAAGATTTAGGAAAGGATAAGCTAAATGGAAAGTGATCTTGAAAAGAAAGCTTTCATGAGAGAGAAGTGAAGAAGGCAAAGCAGAAGAGAAAACAGGTCTGGCATGAAGCTCCAGAGGGCAAAGCAGCAGGGCTGGAGGGGCAGCAGGTAGCACAGAGGAATGAGAACAAAATAGCCAGAAATCCTTTGTTGGCTGCTTCTACCAGCAAGCATCTGATTGACAGACTCTACTGGTTTTCTCACAGGAAAGAAGGTAGGTAAAACAGTACTTGTCCCTCAGTCTGAGGCAGAAGTGGGCTTCCTGGCATAGAAGAGAGGGCAGAGCTGCCGAAAACTTGAGCTCTGTTTTGTAGGTTCTATCTAAACTTTCCTTTTCCCAGGAAACTAGAAGTTCTCAAAAATTCTGTTCCCAGCAACTCTAATATGTGGTGCTCTGCCATGTAATATGCTCCTGGGAGGCCTGTGTGGTGCTGAGCCATGTCTAGGTTAGGGAGGATTCCATGTCCTGTCTCACTCCTGCAACCTCTGTGCCTCAGTCCATCTCTGGCTTAGGCTTCAAAGCTCTGAGTCTCGTGCCAGCTGTCAATCTGGGAGCTGTTTTTGTCCTGCAGCTGTTGCAATCTTGGCTCAGGCTGGGCTTCTGGAAGCTCCTGTCCTTGCAGGTTACTTCCAAGGTCCCCAGGCTCCTTGCCCTACAGGAATAAGCAGCTAAGGTGGTCTGCTTTTGGTGTCCATGGGAACAGTCCTGTGGGAACTGGTGTTCCCTGTGTTTTTGGCTCTCAGTACTGTAAACGGGATGGCTCTTGCACAGTAAACTGAGAAATTCAGCTTTCAAGACATACGGCTGAGTTAATAGCCAAGCACTTGGTAGACTTTTCCCGATTTTTTTCCCCCCCAGAAAGATCTAATGCCCTTCATCTTTCAGTATGTAGTTTGGAAACTTTAAAAAAAAGCCTTTAAAGAATACTTAAAGAAGGAAGAGGTCTTTGTTCATAGAGAGGCTCTCTTCTTCCCAGCTGGGTGGTTGTTTTGTCCCTCACCTCTTCTTTTCCTCCTCAAAAGGCAGTGAAACCAAGAGAAGCTGTCAGAAATCAAAGACTATAGGTTTCATAGTTTTAGTTTAGTAGCTTTAGTTTGCACCTTTGAAGCCGTATCCTGAAGTTCGAATCTGAGAGTCAACAGCCAGCGGTGATGACAAAAACCCCCCAGCTTTACCATTTTAAAACAATGAAACAGCTCTAGGATTCTTTAGGAAAGGAGAGCAAATCACCTGTCACAAATCTGTTCAATTAACACATGTCAGTTTTTCACATACTGGATGTGATCAGTCACCCATGAAAATGAAATATGAGGAAAAGATTCATTCAGAGAATGCCAATCACCACTTAGCTCGAAATTTCACTCATTACTCAAGCCAGATTAGTTGAAAATGCAAGTCATCACAATGCGCAGCTGACAAGTGATTAAGATCTCAATCATTGCTCACTTCCATGCACTTCTGTTTGTCAGAATCCTTGGATGTCAGTTAATGTTGCTCTTTCATCTCCATTAAAATGACACTTCCATGGTGTGATTGAATTCTAAAACAGTGCCCCAGTTTTAAGACATAAGTTAGAAAGAAAGGAAAGAAAAACTAATGTTAAATTACAGACAGAATTAAAGGTGAGATAAAGCCCTTAATTTTTGCATGGTTAAGTATCTTGACAGTTTCAAGAATGGCTGACTAAATCTACACACAAATCCCTGAGCTGGAGCAAAATACTTGGAAATTGTTAAAGAAAATGCACACTCTTTTTTCTGGCACAGTTTTTTATTTTTATTTTCAGAGATCTAAATGCTGTTGAGATTTACATACCTGCTTTTGGATGCATTTTTATCTTTTTACTTCCTTACTCCTTTTTACTGAAAACTGGACTTAATCCACAGAAGGGACAGTTGGCTCTGAAATTTATTCCTCAGCCATTTTATGGGCACATTAGAAATTGGGCCAAGGCTTGACTTCAGCATTCTTTGAAACATAAATGCACAGCTGAAAGATAATTCAGGTTATTTTAAATTCTGTGGGTGCTTTCTGATAGAGGAATTTGAGCAGTTGATTAATAGGAGCGACTCAGGAAACAGTGTTAGTGAAAAATATTGGCATTTATTTTTTTAAATCAGTAAGACTTGAATTGTTATGGACTGTATTTAATCCCAAAAAATCTTGGTGGAAGGAAGCCTGGATCTAACCCCAGGATGCTACTGACTGTAAATGATGGCAAAAAGGGCTCCCTGTCCAAATTTTTTTCAGCATCTCTTGGCTTCATCCACTGATATTTTGTTCCCCTTTGTTCTATTTTTCTACTTTTGGACGATTACTTCCTCTCTGTTGCTCCCTATAATATTAGCAGACATGACATATCACAGAATCATTAGGGTTGGAAAAGACCTCTGATATCATCGAGGCCAGGCTTTGACCAGACACCACCATGCCAACTAGACATAGACTAAGTGCCACACCCAGTCATTTCTTGAACACTTTCAGTGATGGTGACTCTACCACTTCCCTGTGCAGCCCATTCCCATGCTTAACACCCTTTCAGTGAAGAAATTTTTCCTAATGTCCAACCTGAACATCCCCTGGTGCAGTCATGGGCTGCCAGCTTCTCCAGGAGAAAGCTGTGGGGCACAGTATCAAAGGCTTTACTGAGGTCCAGGTAGACACATCCACAGCCTTTCCCTCATCCGTGGGTGAATCACCTGGTCATAAAAGGAGATCGGGTTGGTCAGGCAGGACCTGTCTTTCCTAAAGCCATGCTGGCTGGGCCTGATCCCCTGTTTGTCCTGTACATGCTGTGTGATCACACACAAGATAATGTTTCATAACCTTCCATCACTGAGATCAGGCTGAAATATCCTTGCATATTCTGTCTTTGTTTAAAAACTTTAAAAACTGCTTCTCCACACTTGGCTTCATTTTTCAGATTTGCCATCTAGTCAAAATATCTTAACAGGTTTAAACCTGTTTTGTTACCCAAGCTTCTTCTCTTGGCTCATAAATCCAACCCATCAATATTCAATAGCTGTTTTTATCTCTAAGTGCTTTAACTGAAGTGATATTCTCCCTGAATCTGTTGTTTTCTTCTCCTTCTGTCACCAGACTTCCTTTCCCAAAGGATTTTATTGCATACATTCTGGGGTATATTGTTTATGGCTGTTCATTACTCTGAAAGAATAATGCGAGTTTTTTGGAAAAAGGAAGGGCAGCAAGTCCAGGTAAACAAAAAACCTTCTCCACTTCAAGAAGAATCAGTACTTAAGAAAAAGGAGCAAGAAGAAATATTTCGAATAGTTCTTGAGTACCAGATCTGACAGCATTCAACATGAAACTTGAAACAAGTAGTGTTAAATACTGGAAACTGCAATAACATGCTTCATTTTCTGCTTTAGAGTGACAGGACAGAATAATAATATTTGTTACCTTTTGATGAAGGCAAAACTTCTAATAGCATTACAGCTAAATAAATATTGAGGTTTCTGTCAACACTCCCGAAA
The DNA here is from genome assembly GCA_013398855.1 of Mohoua ochrocephala. Lineage (NCBI taxonomy): Eukaryota > Metazoa > Chordata > Aves > Passeriformes > Acanthizidae > Mohoua > Mohoua ochrocephala. Next base: position 428,501 of record VZTA01013818.1, on the reverse strand, counting down.
AAAGCTTTTTCAGAAGTTACTGTATAGGATATAGGTAGCAAAACCACTGTGTAGGGTAGATAATAAGAATGGCAGGCAGAAAGTAGCTTTCATGGCTTGTGCCCTTGTGTCTATTAAAAGTGAAAATAAGGATTTTGTGAAAGATCTTTGAAGTTATTTTAAAGAAACTATGTTTAAAAAAGCCAACATATTACTTTGTTCATATTCTGGGAAGTCTGATATTGAGCTTCTCAGTTAAAGTTGACAAGACTTTTAATTCCTTTCATCACTTTTAAGATTGCTGAACTTTTCACATTTTATGTAAAAACTTATCAGATATTAACATTGCCTGAAGTGAAATGAAAAAAGGAAAATCTGAAAACAATTGAGGCTCTTTTGACTGTGGAAAAATATTCTACTGGAATAAAATTCCTATAATCACTTATTGTGCAGCTCTTACAAGAAGCAGTGGGGAAAAGGGAGGGGAGTGGAGACAATTTGGCACGAAGCTCTGAGAACCAGTAAAGTTTTCTTCAAGCTGGCAAGTATCTGCTAAATGCTTTGGCAATCAGTAGGCTGTGATTTGCCTTGGGAATTCCGCATTGCAAATGTCACTGTGTGAACACACTGTGTTCGCACAGCTGTGCCGTCCTGGGGATGCCGTCCCGCGGCTGTGGCAGCTGCCTGGGGAAACAGGAATGTGTTCACGGGTGGCAGAAAAAGCTGGCCAGCTTTAGCATTTCTGGATGAAAGTAGTGAAGCAGGGCTCGGCTTCGCGCTTTCGTACGCGCCGGAGGTGCAGCTGGTGCGCGGAAATCCGCAGGGAAGGCTGGCGCCTGGCGCCAGGAGGCGCGGCAGTACAGCCGGGCTGGCACTGGAGGTCAGCACCACGCTGCCGAAAGCGCCCGGTCCCGCAGGCTTTCCAAGAAGCCTGTTTCATCACATCAGGTGGATCTGGGAATGCGAATGTGCTTTAATAAATATAGGACATTAATTGTGCCCTAGCAGTGCTGATTAGACTTACTCAATACAGATGAAGACGGTTTTTTTTGAGGCTGCTTTAGCACGGCGATGATGTTCTCATTCCTGCTTGACCAGGTTGAAAGTTGATCAGCTAAGTTTAGTGCATTTTGTTTTCAAGTTTTGTAAATCTGTAATAAACTAGTTTTTAGATTCTGTTTCATTATTTGGGAAGCTCAGTCTTTAAGGAAAGTTGTGTTTGAAGTTACACTTTCTGTTAATGACAGTTTATTATGTGCAATTCTGAAACTTCAGCTAGGGCAGCTGGATTGTAGTATGCTGTGTTGTCTTGTTTTATTGGTGCTGTGTCACATGGTTCTTCCATGTCTCTTGGCCAATTTATCTTAAAAATGGCTAAATTCCTCACTCCCACCCTGCTCGAACACTTGTCTAGATCCTTACTCTCTTGGATGGCAGCTTTTTCTAAATATCTGGTTCAACAATATTTTGACATGTTTGCTCTTATGTCGCCTTGCACAGCTCTTTTCTCTCCACCCTTCTTCCAGTGTCTGTCAAAAGTACCTTCATACCCTGCCTCATATCCAGAAATCTGTGAAGTTTCAATTATGCCCTTCACCTCATTACCTCCAGGGTTGCTTCCCTGTAAGTATCTTCTTATGCCACGTTGTCGGGGAATACAGAGTGGCGTTGATAGGACAAATCCTTGTGTTCCACCATCTTGTCAGGAAAGAGTCCCCTCTTTAATGCCTATTTCCCATCCGGACTTGTCTGAATCAGAGTCCCAGCAACTTCATGGGGGACACAGAGAGAATCAGTGCAACAGGGATAGGGTTTCTTCCGGCAGGAAACCGGCCTTGAGAACCGCTAGTGGTGCCTGGGAAGCTTGGTTACGCTTGAACTGTCTCCATCACAGCAGTTTATTTGTCAAGATTTACATAAATTTCCCTTGGACGGCTTTGTGTAGTTTGACACACTTTGATTGTGTTTGGAGCCTCACATCTGAACACAGTTAAAACCAAAACATCAAGCTTCCTCAAAATTACTGTTGTTGACGTTTACAATGTGGAATATGGCTCAAGCTTGCTTGCAGCTTGTTACATGTTTGCACAACAGCAAGTACTGTTTGCCAGAAGTTCATAACTGTCAATAAATTTGAGCTGAGTTTTAGGTCAACAAAATAAAATTAAATAAATTTAGTAAAACTTCAGAGCAGGGAAAAATTACTTTTGTTTTTATCAGAGAGATTTTGCCATGTTGATTCAATACAGTACATGGGGTAGATGGCAGACTGCCCCAGTGAAGATGTTTTTCTGTGGCTTCAAGACTTCCTTCCCTTTCTCAGGCTCCGTATTATGTGTTTTCCATTTGGATAGTCCTATGAGAAAAGGCTAGAAGCTATCAAATTCTTCACTATGACACTTGAATCTGATATGCTCATGAAGAAAGTGGTGGTTATTTGATGTATAACAAAAGATGGAGGACATCTTGCAGTTTAAGGCAGGTGTGTAAAGTAATCACAAAATGAAGCAGACTTAGATGTTTCATCTATTGTACAATACCATCATTTTCCTGTGAATTTGAACAGAGGCTGTGGAACAGAGATACGGGTCAGAAAATAAACTATATTCAGCAGTGCTGTTTGTGCTGAATGTGTCTTACAGAGCATTCTGCATCCCTCAAACCATGGTAGCTTGCTGCCAGTGGTTCTCTGGGCCCAGCTTAACCAGGAGAAACTTCTGTGCTGGCTCTTTTCACCCTTCATGGAGATGCAAGTGTCGTGATCAAGAGAGGTTCGAGCTCTCACAGTTTTCATTTGCTCTAACATCCATGGGTTGCCAGCATCTAGTGTTGTTTGGGATAGACTTCTAAGTTGTCCTAGAATCTGAGAAACTGTGCAGTGGCAAAAGGTGAGGGGTGAGCACAGCAGCCAAGGAGTGAGTCCTAAGCAGCAGCCCCAGTGTAGCCATTTCAAAGCTGAGATCTGACACTTGATAAATTCTGATACTTTTGTGTTAAATAAGATAAAATGCTGGACAGTATTGGTATACAAGATATCACAGTTTACCTCTGTTATATCACACCTCTGCTTTCATTTTCCTGGATACCAAGATGTTCCTAGTGTTTGGTGGCTCCAGTTCATTGTGCACAGCAGCAAGGCCTTTCTCTTGCTTCTGCACAGTTTGAACCACCTGACTGAGATTTTCAGAAATAACTTTTTCACTTTCTAGAGGCATAAGCACAAACTTTAAGTACATAATTCCTGCTGAATCCTAAATTCAGCTGGTAGACTTTGCATCTCCCTAAGCTGACCTTACCAGGTTTTGAAAATAGACATCCCAAAGCTGCCTCGGTCCTGTGTGTTAGCTGTCACTTTCATGATAATTACATTATTTTGTTTTGTTGCTCTTTAGCTGCAACAATTGTGGAAGCTGGAAGAGACAAGAAAAACCCAGATGAATTCGCAGTGGCATTGGATGAAACTCTTGGAGACTTTGCATTTCCAGATGAGTTTGTATTTGATGTATGGGGAGCAATAGGTGATGCTAAGCAAGGACGGCTGGAATGAGAACTGTGCAGTTTATCGATCCCTGTTTGAAAATACAAAAAGATTTGCAAATATATCAGAATTTTAATAATTTTATTGATGTGAATTCAGGGTGCTCTGCACAAGTATTCAGACCTGAGATTTTCCTTTGCAAAGGAAGGTTTCTAACAGAAATTAAGATAAACCCAAACTTCTGACAACCGCAATTTAAAACATTTAATTTACATGTAGAAATCACTGTGAAGAGAGTGTCAAGGTGATATATTTATCCAGAAATTTTATGAAAATTAGGTAATTTTTATTGTACATACACTTTGATACCAATATTCTGAAAAGTGTTAGACATATGCAACACGGAGCTTGGAGTATTTTATCTCTTTAGAGAGGTTTATAAAGTTGTTGAGAAACTACCTAGCTTCGTGCTCCAGTTCCCTGGCTTTCTGCTGTCCCTGTGTATTCACCTAAAGCCTTAGATTTTCTTACAGTTTGGTCTGGACGTTGTCTTCACTGTAGGCAAGGCTGGGAAGAAGCTACCCTGTTTCTTTAGAACCCAAATTCAGGAAAAAAAAATTCCTCTGAAACGTGAGAACTAAGATCTTTGAATGAGAAAGACTTGCTTGCATTTGAGTCATAATATTCTCTGTCTGGGTATTACTGAGGTAAGTAGAGTAGAAATGCTTAAACCAGGAAGCTGCTGCTTTATTCAGATGCCATATTATTGCATTAGGAACTGCGTAGGAAGAAATAAATGTTAATTTTGATTACTATTAATGCATTTGAATAATATCTGTGATTTGGCACTGGAGACTACAGTGTATAACCAAGTGCTTAACTGATCTTTGCATATGTTAAATGATTTCTTGAGATCCCATGGAGTTGTTCTCTTGTCTGTGTTTTTTTTTCAACAAGGCAACACAAGAGAGATATTGAAGGTGTTCAAACCCAAAAGATGTTGTAAAGTCACAAAGAACTGTAGTTTGGATGACAATGCCTAGACCCTGAAAAATATGTTGAACTGATTTAAGATGTTAGGATTTTCAATTATGTTGTACATAAATGTTTATTTTAACTGCTAATTTTTTACTAAGAAATCTGAGGTTGTTGAAAATGAAATTGAACAAGAATGTGGGTTCTGACCTGGGAAGGTGTCATAGCTTTTTAGTATTTTTATATTTGCATAAGAATATAAAATAATAATTACTACAAAAGTTTTTTTCTAAATCACTACCTGAAGAAAATGTCTTTCACTGTCTTGCAGAGATCTCTTTAAAATAAAGACTATGCCAATAATTTTACACGTTCTATGTCAGTGATTTTTTTTCGGTCTAAAACCATGACACTTAGAAGTATCATTGAGAGAACAGGTTCTTGTTCTCTTTACTAGATTACTGAGGAAGGATTCTAAACTCCAGCAAATTTCTGTTAAACTTGAAAATAAAATTATAGAAACCGTAAGGAGGTGGTAACATTTTGTACATCCCTTTGCTCATTTGGGCCCTCAAGGATATATTACTTGGCAAAAGGAGTTTGATAGCATTTCTTCTTTTTTAATAATTGCAAGTCTGAGCCCACAATCTTCTGTTGCAGTTGAGCACACTCTCTGCCTTGTAACAGGGTTACTTTAGCTGATTTACTCATGGTAATGAGAGGTTAAAGTGTTGTGGGCCGTATAATTTGTTCTTAAAACTTCTAGGTGAAAGGCAAAAAGGAAATGCCAAGAATTCCTTGTTGGTTTCAAATCATAAACTCAAACGTCAAATTTTGTGGAAGTGCTTATGTACACTAGTGTTAGTAACCAACGTGCCACTGATTATAAAATATATTAAAATTAGGAATTCCTTCTTTTAAAAAAAAGAGAAAAAGTACTATGGATAATGCATGAAATGTTGTGTGTAGCAGATAACCCCTTGTGTTTTGGCCATTCATTTTATTTTGAGAAATTAATGTTGTTCAATCAATTTATTCTCAGGGGATAATTTGTCTCATTACATTGATAAAATAGTAAGATAAAAATAATCTCTGAAGCTCTAATTCTGCAGAGAGCTGCCTCTTGTCACAGTGGCCTACTTTTATGGAGTTTATTTCAGGCCTAAGATTTAAATAGGGATTGGAATTTTACTAGCATTTACTGCAATAAAGCATGCCAATATATCTTACTTTTTCTGTGTTCTCGGAGCAAACACTACTTCCAGCACCTATGACATAACGGTACCACTACCTAATTTAGCAGATTATTTGCATTTTCCAGCCATGCATGAATGAATTGTCACATGAAAATTGCATTGCCTTGTAAAGCATGATAAATACTTCTCTCTCTTTGTAATGATTTGTGTAGTAAATTAATGTTGTTTTGCTAATGAAATACAGCCTTTAAAACCTAGTCAATAATGACTCTAATGCCTTTAGATGCTTTGTACAGTGAAAGTGTCATTAAATGTCACTACAAAAGTCTCCCAAGGTAGTTAGACATACTAGTTTCATTGAAGTGCTGATCAGAGCGGGACTGTAAACACCTTGTTAGTGTGTGTTGCACATGGAGGTGAATGTCGGTGAATAGTCTGCTCACACTCTGATGTGGAATGACACAAAGCCATAACTCAGCCCGAATGCTGTTCTAAAAGTGACTGATTCCTTACTTTTATAATTTGGTGCAGAGCCAGCAGAGAGCTGGCAGACAGATGCAATTTGTGCCTTTGCTTCCAGACTTACTGCTATGTTCAAGACGATGGAAAACACACCACTATTCCTTTTCTGCTTTTTGCAGTCTTTAGATGCAACAAGGGGATTTAATGAAATCTGGTGTTCATAAAGTTCTGAGCTCATAGTCTTAAAAATATGATGAGAGATGAATATTTTACGCTTTTAAAGGAACAAATTTTGCAAATTACAGATATATCTTTTGTGACACCTTTAATATGCCAAATTATGCTTCAGTTAAATCTGATTTTATGCAACTCTATTCATACAGCTGTTATTCAAAGAGCTATTAATATAATCAGTCTATTTAGGAGAATCTTGTCTGTTATTCAGATTTGAATAATGCTTATATATACTCATATACTCTTATTTCTGTATATTATTTTCTTCACAATTCGTCTATTTTCCCTTTTTTTTGAAGATAAATGTAACATAAAGCTTCGAAAATCTTGGTTTTTGTGAATTTGAGAGTGCAATATTAATGTTAAAATTAAGCTAATTTGTAATATTTTGTTAGATGTTTTTCTTCCTGCTTTTTAATGAGAGCTTCTGCTACTTTTCAAATTAAATATTGTTTTTGATGAAAACAGCTCTGAGAACGTCTCTTCCAAAGTCTGAGTATTGTAGTAAGATGATATATTATGCTTTTTAGTTTTCCTTTTTTTTTTTTTTTTGCCAGGAGACATTTCAGAACAATTAGAAATCAGGGTGTTGACTCTTTCCCCTTTTGAAATCCAAGGCGTCTTTGCCATGAATTTCAGAACTCAGCTCTAGCAATAAGAGCTTCATCTGAAATTTATATTCAGTATTGTTTTCTTTTCCAATTCTCTGACTCAATATGTTTGTAAGGCATTTTGCATTTAGATGTTATTATGCATTGAAAGATCTCTGATTCAATTTATGAAAATATGAACAAATTTACAGACTTGGAAGTCAAAGAGAAAATTCTCAACATTTTGTGAGGATACTTGTAAATAGTAACAACTCTGAGTAAAAAGTATGCAGCCTGCAATACAGACTTTGTCCTCAGAAAAGGTATGTTTAATGTGTGAGATTCAGACACTGACAACTAAAATAGACTGAGACTGCATAAATGTACAGAATATATCTTTTTTTTTCCTATTGAAACATGCACTGTCATTAAGTAGAACAACATAGAGTCTAAATACAACAGCAAAGAGTCTGTAGATTGAACAGAGGCAGTCTCCTGATATATTGATATTGTCTTATCTCTCCTCTTTTGTTGCTTGTAAGCAGAGAGGTTGTGAACAGCTTTTTCAGTTTTCTTTAATGGCACTCCCTACCTAAATCTCTATTGCGATGTCTGAGCTCTGTCTGAAAAATGGGACTGTTGGTTTTGTACCTGAATCATTATTTTGTGGGGTTCTCCCAGTCCCCTGAGAACTAATGCAGATTTTCAAGTTGTCATAAACTAATTTTACTATAGTATTTGAAAGAGGGGAAAAATCAGGGCGAAAGAAACATCTGCTTTTCTTTGAAATGAAAAGGTACCTAGCAGGTCAGACTAGAGGTAGCTCAGTGTAAATCCCTGACAGAGGATTAGTGTGGATGTTGGCTGCTTGGCCCCAATGGTTTTGGTCAGCAGAACTGCTGCTATGGTTCTCTGGATGTTTGCCAAGGAACTATCTTGCCCTGCTAATGTTTAATAGAATGTGGGCTCATGAATGTAGTATAGAAATTATTGCCTAATGAGTTTTGTGAGCCTGCGTGTTTTATCTTGGAAATTAACTGTGATTTTTTTTCTCCTTGGAGCGAGATAGGTTTGTCCAAACCTAAAGGCTGTGAACAGTGGTCCCCAAAGCTTTTCTGTTGTGTTTCTCCATTCTGTTTTCTAACCATCGCATGTCTGAACTTTTCATGTAGGCAGGAAGAATGAAAATAAGATTCACTCTTATATTTAAGAATTTGATTACTAAATGTGCTTTATGTTGACTTGCTTTTTTCCTGTTTTCTTTTGGGATGAATAATAAAATATTTTATTGTAATTTTTTTTTTTTTTTAAGCATGAACTGCATTAATTAACTATATGAAAGCAATAAGATATTTGAATTTCAGATGAGCTCTAATTGGAGAAACATATTGCACCACAATATCTAATAACACAAGTTTCTGCTTACTAAAAAGATTGTTTTATTAAGTTTTCCCAAATCTTTTCTTTGTGCTTTTAATAGCGAAATAATGGTGAACGGTCAGGGAGGAGAACTCTTAGTTTAGTGGAAAAAGCTTTTCATGACAGACTTAGAGTTACAAGTTGTGCTTGTAACACAGATGACCTGACAACGATTTGTGTAATCCTTTCACTTGACAGCTCTTCCAGTAAAGGCACAAATTTGTACTTTATATATATAAACCCTCTCTGGCTTGAAATGGGAAAGCAAGCATGGTAAATCCATTGCAACTCACTGTCTCCAGGCATTCATATCATAGCAGTGAAATCTCTTTTAAAACCCTTCACACATACTTTCCAAACATTCTTATTTTTACAATGTGGATTTTGTTTCCAATGAGTGTTTTAACAGATAATTTTACTTGCTGAGCTTAAGTTTTGAAAACAGTAAGCCTTTTTTGAAATATCTCGAGGTAAGCTAAATTTTTAATTATCAGATACAGGAACTGATCAACAGAATGACATAAATCTCAGCTCTGTTGGTAACAATACCTGAAATGCCCAATGGGTGTTTGCCATTAGCATGTACAAATTTGGTAGTGAAAAAATCCTAATTGCAGAACTACAAAAGTGGAGGTTAACCTTGTCCTTTCTACGTTAACAAACTAAAATTGCGTGTTGTTTCACGGTTGATATGTTTTCATTATCTGTAAAGCAAACCAGGAAAGAAAGTGACCAACTGTGATCAGAGTAAGTGTTACAGAGTTATGAGTATGACCTCTTTCCAGGGATAGGAGCATTGTGAATTGAGGTGAAGCTCTAGATAAATATGCTATCACTACTTTCTCTTTTAGTAAAGAATAAGGTAATACCTTTCAATATCAAGGATAAGGGAATATAGCTTTAGCATTACTTCTCTGTTCAAATATAGAGAACTGTGTGCTACCAACTGAATGTGCAATTTTCTTGGCAAGGTTCTTGGTTAGAGTGAATTGCTGCAAGGGAAAGATTCATGAAACTCAGCTCAGATTGGTGGTTTGGCTCATAAGGTCCAAGGCAGATAATACATTGCCTGTGAGGGAACCAGCTCTTTTCTTGAGCTGTGCTAATTGTCAAACTATTGAGCTGGTGAGTTTACCAGAAGACTTTCCCAAGAATTGACCTGTGGGGTGATTTCTTTTTTAAAGAGGGGAAAAAAAAAAGACCATGGCACAAAAAATAGGCTTATGATAATGAGATTGCTGAGGACACAAACTGGGAACAATGATGTGACTAAAAAGAATAATGGAATATTGTCCAACAAGATGGCCTTTAAAACTTGACTAATAGTATTTTAATAGTTTAAAATGAAAGGTCATAACTTCAAACTTCAGGGACTAATAACTGAGGGAAGTTCTTAATTTGAGATGCTAGATGAAAAATACCTTTATGCAGTAGTCATTCATTGAATGACTGTAACCCACCAGAGGGCTACATCTGGGGAAAAAACATCTGGGGCGCATCACAGGGAGGAAGACCAGGAGAAACTGGGAGGTAATGTTGCAACCCAGAGCAATGGTGAGATTTTTGTTTTCAACCATGTGCTCAGTACAGCTTCCCCTGTTGTTTAAACCCTGGACAGATTTGGAAAAAAGGCCTAATAAAATGATCATGAGAATCTTTAAGCATCGAACTGAAGATCCTGCATTCTTTGGTACAGTAAATCCATCTAAAAAAAATTTGTTAGGATGGCAAAAATCTCGGAGAGGGGACTTCTTCAAGCTAACCAACTGCACTGCCAAGAATACAGATGTGACCACAAGCTGCCTTCAGTCTGGAAACACTAAGGAGGATTTCTAACCCAAATGGAGCAGTGCAAGGGAAGAGTAGGGACAAAAGCCAGGCTGATTTGAGGGCAGAACTTTAATCTTTATGAAGAGAGGCTGTGTGATATGGTTGCTGGAGCACCAGCAAACAAGGTGTGATCCCCCAATAGGTCCCTTTCGGTCCCAATAATTGTTTTATCTGTGTTAATTTAACAGGTGTTTTGAACTCTCACAGTTTGAGTTTAAATGCGGACAGATTTGGAAAAGACAGGAAGGATTGTAGAGAGTTTTTTAATACTGGAATGAAGGAACTTGCCTTTCTGACTGAAATGCAACACCAAAGCCCTCCTGAGGTCTCTCAACAGGATGGGTAGGTGGTTTTGGGTGTTGCTGCTCCAAAGGTGCAGAGGGACATGGCTTTTCTTTTGTGTGTTGAAAGTAGGGGAGCTGTGTCATGGGAGGAGATGTCTCTGGAATGCTGAGCTTGCTACTGCTGCTGGAAGTCAAGAAGAATAACTTCCATCAAGAGCTACTGGACTTTTCCTTTGGTCTTAGAAGACGGATCCTGGTTTTTGTGTGGGTTTGGTGCACTACACTAATTTTTCTATCCTTGAACTGTGTTTAAAGCCATCACTACAACTTTTGAGTGGGGGAAAGGAGACTGCCAAGGTTTCTTCCTATCCCCAGGAACAGGTGAGAGAAGTCTTCATCCAGAATTAGGTGTAGGCACTGAATTACCCAGGACATAGGAGGGGGCAGAGCTAAGTTCTGTTTATCTTCTGGCTATGCTTGAATGAAGAAAGGGTGCAGACAAAATGGTGTCTGTGGGTTATGCTGCGGACTGTTGCTTGGGACACTATTTTCTCCATTGTCTAGATTTCTAGTCCCTAGTAAATACAAAAATGCCTGTGATTTGTACCCTGCTAAACTCACTACAATATGCTCTCCCCCTGTATTTCTGGCCTTTCAAATTTGTGGTTAGACTCTTGAATGATCAGGGGAAAAGGGATTAGTAAATAGCTTTGGCATTAATCTGTATTCAGCTCTGTGTTGAACATCCATTATTTTTATGATTGTAATAAAATGAATAGCAGTGTAACAGCTGCCTTGGGTTTTCAATTAAATGCATTAATACATATGCAAGAAAATAGCCTGTCTCGATAGTATTTATAGGGAAGAGAATATTTTTCAAGATTTGTGGCAAATAATTATTATGCCTTTTTTTTATATGGCATTTGGAAATATGAGAGTGGAATTGCAGGCATGCTGCTTTATTACTTGCAAGTGATAATCAGCCCTTTGCAACACTTCTTAATGACGACAATTTTCATTGCATAAAAATCAGGCTTTATAACTTGATGAACAAGTCTGTAGTCAATGCCTTGTTTAGTTAGAAGGTGCTTAGTGCTTGCAAGAGGTCCTAAATGCATATTTACAGCTTTTCTGAATTATGTGTAAAAGAAATTTTGATGGCATGAGTGAAGTGTGTAAAATCCTGGTTTGTTCTGATGGTTTGAGAGTTGGGGGCAGTTGCTTCACTCATGGTTTCCAAACTGCTTTCTCCAACATGCTTTATTTTCTTCATCTTTGCTCCATGTCAGAATGATGCCTTTGACAGTTTTGTCTGCTTACAGCTTTCATTCTTCTCCTTTGTGCCTGTAAGCTTTGCCAAACAACACTGAACAATAAAGGAGTCACTTTTCCAACCAGCTCAGCTTTTGTCAGACTTTGCACTCCAGCTCATTCTTCTATTCTTTCCAGCTGTATCTTGTATTTGGGGCCTCATGTTCCTGCCAATGAGTCTGAAAGAATGGTCTTATCACACTCTTTTTACAGATCTTATTCTTTATATGTGAATAATAGACTGCCTGGTGTCTATTAATATTCCACCATAACAAATGCAATGGCAAAAATCACCTTGACTTTGTAGCATAGAAGGTGACTGATTAAAAAAACTCACAAAATTAGTATCCTGCTATATTATTTACTTCAGCTCTAGAGCAAGTAGGAGTTTAAGAAGTTTTCTAAATCTTCATTCCCTTATCCAGAGCCAGTAATAAAGCCTAACACCTAAAAGGCCCGCTAGGATTAGTATGAGACAAGTAGTGTTATGTGCATAATTCAGTCGTTTTACTTGTAGCACTAAACTCCTTTTATTGAATTGTTTCACTGCAGAAGGATTTTAATCTTCTATTAGTAAGAACACCTGAATAAAATAATGAATAACCTTGAACCAGTTGGACTGTGAACTTGGAGGATCGCAGTTTTCTTTCTTCCCAATGCCACTCTATCTCCCGTGATCTCATACCCAAGATTCCTGGGCTTTCCCGTTTACCAAATTGGTGTTTGCTAATTTACACAGAAACAGAGGTGGGTAACAGAAATTTTTGAGTGTTGAATTGTGGCAAGGGACCCTCATCTATCATAAACAGTTCTCAAAACATTACCCTCAAAATCATCCCAGAAAATTCTTTAGAATCCATGGCAGCTGGCTCAAAAGCCTTAAAAAACAAACTGAAATGATTTATACTTGATACTGTCACTGTATAGATAGAAAACAAGTCCTGTGATGCATTTAAGTGGACAGATAGTGCAGATTTCATGAATTTAGCAAGTTTATTTTCTACAGCCCATCACTGTGCATGATTTATAAGGGGGTCATGATTGATGAGAGGGTTAAGTAAGGAGAAGAAATATTTCTATTTACATACTTCAATTTATGAACAGGAATGTATTTCCTTTGTCTGGAAAAAGGATTCTTTATTGACTGCAGTGTAATAAACCTGAATTTTCATATCAGGTTTTCACTGTCTGAGGAAGTACATAAATCTACTCTCAAGCATCTGTCCTGAAAAGCATCTCATCTATGCAAGGACTGGTCAAGTATAGACAAAGTCATGTGTGTGATCAACTCTTCGTAGGATTTACAAGAAAAAAGTTTTATATTTGCTTACAAGCATGTGGGAACAAAGACATGAGTTCTGCTTTGTCAGAGTTCATGGAGAAGCGGGTAAGGATTTCTCCTGGAAAGTGTGGAATGACACTTCTCTGTCAAGATTAAAACAAGCTTTTCAGCAGTTTCTGCTTCCTGCTCCTTCCCTTGGATTAATTCCAACCAGCTTCTTGCAATTACCTCCCCATTATGTTCATGTGGGATGGGAGTTTAGAAGATGACATCACTCAGACACATATTGTGATATGTATGACTAATCAGTAGTTAAAAATGCAACAATTAATTCCTCTGTGGCATTTTATTTGTCACTTAAAAATATTCCTTTGTCTCACAGAGTAACTCATGCCCTGCAGGAAAAGATCTCAGCTCATTAGAGCTGATCTGCAGTTATCACTTGGCTGGTCTCTCCACTGACGTAGCCGGGCCTCATTTATTTTAACCTTGATCTGAGATCTCACCTCTCTCTTTTATTTTTTATGTCCTTTTATTTGCAGTGGAATGTCTGTCTTGCTTCCAGGCAGAGCAAAGGAATAAAAAAGTATTATTAAAAGGAAATAAAAAAGTTAAAAAAAAAATTTAAAAATTAGCCTGTCTTTTTTCTTCAGCAAGCCTGCGTGAAAAAGTACAAGAATAGCTAAAGTAAGGGATGCCCCTGTGTGAATGTTTCCCCTGTGCTCTAGGCTCAGTGCAAGAAGCACTGGTGTTTTCCACAGTGTCCTCATTTGCACTTTCTTGCCTTTCCTTGAGATCACTCCTGCTTGTAGTTTCTCTGTGGATGTACTTATTCTTTGGGAGTTCATCCTCACAAGAATAAAACTTTTTTACCTCTTTGCCTGAATCTGTTTTCAGCATGGCTTATGAAACTGAGAAGCCAATGACATCTGTTTTTCTGAAGAAAAAAAAAAAGTCTTGCGTCTTCTCAACTAGGTTAATCTGCACAATCTGCACAGATCTTCTGGAGTACTTTTTTCTTTTTTATTCATAATGAGAGTTCCAAATGATGTGGTTTTGGCTGTCATGTGGCCTGAAAAGCGTGAGGTTACATTATAAGGTCTCGTTCCATAGGAACTCTTGTTATACGCTCATTATTCTACACATGCAGCTGAGGCAGAGAGGGAGTGAATACTCTATTAACAATCTCACAGAGGCAAAGCAACTCTTACTCTGCGCAGATAAAACATGAATTTTTACTGCCAAATTATTAACGTATTTCTAGAAATATGAAAGCAAAATAGATTATAAATGGATTATAAATGTGAAGGCAGCAGAATATTGAAAATGCATGCAGGTAACTGCTGTGTACAGTCAGTGAAATTCCCTATATTCTTAAGAGGCAATACCTGTTTGGAAAGATATCTGAAACACGTTTAAGTGCTGCAGTGCGCTCTGTCTGAAATTATAATAGTTGAGATGTTTAAAGGTAAGCTAGATTTATTCTTTTGAGAAATCTGGTCTAGTAAATTTTAGAGTTTTTCTTTAAGCTGAAAAATCTGACTTGTCCAAATTGAACCTTTTCTTTATGCATTTGATTCAGTTTGGTAGCTAAAGAGATTCCGTTATACAGGGAGTTGGGCACTCCTTCAGCCGGAGAACAGCAAATCACTTCATTGCAATACAGGTGCAGTCAGAGCAATATAATGACTTTCAGTCACTCTTGAAAGCTGGGCAATTTTAACCTCTTGCATAACTCCTTCGTACTGGTCTGGTAATTTCCATATCAATATCGTAATTTCCGTCAGAGGTCTTAGCATATCTCTGAAACGTGTGGATAGGAATGTAAAGGGCTTCAGGAGATGCAGGGTCTGTTATGTTGCCAGGTAAAGTGCTCTAATGGGTGAATATTCTTAAGCTGAAAAAATGCCTCAAACAAGAGAAGTGCCATTTCTTGACCTAAACATGAGCTTTCAAGGAGCTCTTTCTGTTATGAGAAATATCTTCCCCAGTTTGATCTTCCCACACAGGCTGACATAAGTCTCATGATTTAAAGGTAATAGTGCTCCTACTGTTTTGGTGCCTTACATTTAGGTGTCCGCGTTCCTGTATCCCAGAAGTATAATTACAGCTCCTTTCAACAGAACATGTCAATGGAATGTTTTTACCTACATCTGTGGTGCTTATACTACGCCTTTGTTCTTGGCCTTGTGTAAGTAAAACAAGGTAAGATGTATACTCCGCACAATCCAAGTGTAAATAAAAGGAAAGGGAAAGGAAGGAAACAGAAAAGTGATCCTTAGAGGAAGCTCTTAATTCTGATGTGGCAGTTGAACAACATTTATCTTGATTAAGTTCAGATCCCCTCTGTTTGCAGGCATTAGTCAGTGCCTTTCTCAGGCACAGTGGGGTTTACATCCTTTCGTGTGCTGGCTGTGATACTGTACTTGAGCAAAGTGACTGGTGCTTGTTTTGAATGTTGCCCTCTGTTCCTCCTGGCACTGAGGAAAACAGGAGGGGCAGAAAGGTGCTGTGCCTTGGAGGGATGTGTGCTGGGAGAGTCGTGAGAGCTGGAGAGCAGCACGCTGGGTGCAGGGCTGCTCAGCAATTGCACAGCTCCTGGCGAGCTGGAGGCTCCTTTGTGGGAGGATGTATGTCCTGATGTACATTTTTGTGCGATCATTTCAAGGCCACAGCTGTTCTGTTTGCTATAGATATCACCCCCCACTCTGTCCTCAGAAGGAATACTCACAGATATGCATATCCCTGTTATTGTTTAGCCCAAGACTATGTATGTAAAATCTGGACGTGATTTGAAAGACTAAGGATTTTAAATATTATTTTAAATATTTTAAATATTTTCTCTTAGAAGAAATACTTAAAGAATGCAAAGAACATTAACATTATTATTGGAGCTGTATTTCTGTTCCTTTCCATTACTCATGAAGAGTGGCTTAGGTCTCAGCGTTTGTCAGGTCTTAAAATCATGTTGTGGATATCTACAAAACAATGAATATATAAAAGCTAATTTAAATGGTAGTGGAGACTGAGAGTCTCTTCATGTTCCAGACATTTTATTCTGCAGAAATTTCCAATTACTTCTTGGGCCCATTTTATATATCCTTCCTAAACGTTTAAAGACAATGAATCTCGTATTTTCTATTTTCAATCTTTTTTCTCTTCTTTTTTTAAAGAAATGTTAATACACCAAACTGCATATAAATACATTAACATGCAATGCAGC
The DNA here is from genome assembly GCA_013398855.1 of Mohoua ochrocephala. NCBI lineage: Eukaryota > Metazoa > Chordata > Aves > Passeriformes > Acanthizidae > Mohoua > Mohoua ochrocephala. The sequence continues at coordinate 412,238 of VZTA01013818.1, read as the reverse complement.
TTTACCTATAATGACAAATATATTGGACATTAATTGAATGGAAGGACTGGGTATTTGGCTATTTCACAAATATATCAGGACTATGTTCTTTGTGCTAGTTCATTAATCAGAACACATTTAGCTGGAGCTAAAACCATGCTGCTGGAAACTAAACAGGGAAGAAACAGGGAAGTGTTTTTCTGTGAGGGAAGGCTGTTTTGGGAAGCAATGACTCAGAAAAGGACTCTGGGGGTGAGGGAGCTCCCAGTGCAACATTATAAAGGTGATTCTTTCCCTGTCTGAACAAAGGAGTAGGAAGTTGTTCAAGCTGTGACAACCCACAGCACAATGGTTACCAGAATATCACATTCAGATCTGGAAGTTTGTTAGTCAGGGAGGTGTAAGAGAGGAACTCTGAGATTTGGAAGCCTTTCTTTGCAGCAGGATTCAGCAAAGTTTATTAAAGAGAAGATAAAGGAGCAGCTTGCCCATATGTGAAGCATAGATTTGATAACAGCAGCTCTCCTGTCTGGCTGGAAGAGGTAAAATGAGAACCATGCAATTAAATTTAAGACTAGACAGTTTAGATTGCAAGCAGGCACATCTTAAACAGTGTGAGTGATTTACCAGTGGAATGATTTAATAAAGATTGTAATAAATTTCCTCTTATTGGACATTCTAAAATCAGAACTGGATGCTTTTTGGAAGGAAATGCTCCAATTCAAATAAGATGAATTGATAAGTCTTATAGCACAATTTATTCCAGGGGTCACACTGGAAGATTGTAACGATCCAGTCTATCTGTCTATTGTGCAAAAGAAATTGTTCAGTGGTTGGTCTGTGCACTTACATCGTATGAAAGGATTATTTCTCTAGCAAACCCAAGCTTTATCAATTTAACAGAGAGCTCTCAAGTCCACTTTTGAGACTCTAACTTTTGTCCTAGAAGGAACAATGGCCATAACTCCTTTGGTTTTGTTGCCTTGAGTTAGTTAATCAGGCTAAGAGCTGCAAATGTGTTTAATGTTGCTCATGTATCTTGAGCCAGCTTGAGGCAATAATGAAGAAGGCAATTACTAGTTTTATTGTCCAGTTTTAAAAATCTACAGCAGTGGGACTGTTGTGCTTTTGATTTGAGGCAGTATAAAGAGGCTTCATACAGCTGATTTGTGAATAAAAGTAATTGCTGGTCTGTGAGCTCTTCTTGACTGCAAAGTCATAGGGAAAGAACGGGTTGCTGCTGTGGCAGCGATGCAGATGTACACAGTATTCCACCCTTCCTTAATCATTACTGCTCCTCTCTGCTTGGTTTCTCTTTTGGAATATAGAGACTAGGTGGATACTAAAATAAAGCTGTGCTATTGCAGAATTCAAATGGAGGTGATACTAGGGAAACGTCCTCAAAACAGAGGAAACCGTGGCAAATTTGGAAAAGAGATGGTTATGCTAAATAAATATTAAGGACAGTTGAACTGGAGAAATGTCATTTAGAATGGGCTAATTAAAGTTAAAAATATGTATGATTTAGTCACTTGAAATACATTTGATTTGATACTCCAAGCACAGTTTAGTGCAATTCTGAAAGATCAGCATTTTTCCATGGTGCTTTAAGAGCTAATATTTAATACTACTGATTCTCACTCATTTGCATATTCCTAAGACTTCTGAATTAGACATGTTCCAGTGTGCAGGAGACATGGCTGCCAGGCATTTCACACCTAGAGGGAGTTGTCTTTATTTCTCCTCCAATAAAGCTGTTTCTTTCCTGCTCACTGTTCTGCAGCTCTGTACCAGAAGCCCGTGGTCTTCCCTATACCCTTGAATTCCTTCTGATGAAGATGACTGTTCTCTGCAGCTGCTGGAAACACTGCTGCTTTGCGTTTTATTGCAACTAGATGCCCTGTTTCTCTATTCCTGACTACAGGCTTTGTCTTTGATTTAGGTACTTGCTTTACCTGCCCCTTTCCTTTCGTAACGTTTGTTTAGACCTAAACATAGGCATGTTGTAGAGAATACAGGAATAATTGCAGATGTGAATGTAGTGCAGTCTAGCTCCTCCATGCCTGCTCATGGGATCCTTGGTTTCACTGTCCAGCTGTACACAGCTGCTTTTGGGAGGCAAGCTCGTAGCCTTTTCTTCCTAAATAAAGAGGCACAGTGCTAACCTTTGGTGCTGCCATACCTGGAGCAGATTGTGTGACTACAGTCTTCATTATTTTTTCATCCAGCATCTCAAGTTTTGTTTTCTTGAACTGAGTTCAATGTTCAGTCCTACGGTGTTCAGTGAAGTCAGGTCCAGTAGCACTGAGACTTCCTCGTTCCTCTGGATGGCCTCTGCCAAAGCTGGAGTACCCACCTGCCCCTTAAAATTTGCTCGTCCTAGTTAAGCAGCAGAAGCAATTGCTGTGTATACTGGGATCTCACAAAATATGGCATCGATCTAGTTGTTTCCATTTTACCAGATGTGAAATGGACAGAGATTTCTTAGATCGTTGTTACTTGTAAATTCATGATCTATAAAGGCTACAGAGTGTGAGTGCTTGAAAAGAGAAGTATGTTTTTCATGAGTTTAGTATAATGCTGCCTCTTTTGATGTAACTGTTTATGTTACCTTAAATTAACAGCTTTTCTGAGAACCACATGTGTGCACATGCTGCAAGTTTGCAGAATTTGCAATTGTGGGCAATGAAAAATTTTTCACTGAATACTTTATTTCTATTTAGATAATCTTTAGCTCTTTTGAAAAGAAATGTTAAATTATTCATGGACTATATGCTTACTTTTCTCAGTACTTTAGAGATTGTCAAATATCTGAGAAGAGAATGTCTGTCTCCCATTACTCCATTCAAAAGGTTTAGGAACTCCTACTCAGCAGATCAAAGAGGAAGTGGAGACCCTTTAATTTGATTACAAAACCCCCAGATTTTCTAGCCAGGTTTGTATACATGAAAAATTTCAATGAGAGAAGAATAAAGTTAATCAAAGTCAATTCAGGTCCAAAGAAAATTGTATCTTGGCAGTTTTGAGGTTAATTAACACTGACATAAAAAAACCCCATTGGTGGATTATCCCTTCTACATTTTAAAATCAAGACTGGACTTTAAAACCAATGTTTTAATAGAAATATTCTGGATCAAGCAAGAATAAGTGCAGAGGCATCTTCTTGTCCCTTTATAGAGATTGCTTTGCAACTAATCTGTTGTAGTTCTTATGAAGTAGTTGATTTAGCAGACATAAAGTATATAAGTTTAAATATGGATCTTTTGAACCTTTTTCAGACTGTGACTCAAATTTTCATAATGAAAATCAGCAGGAATCCTAACTTAGATTTCTAGAAATATATTCAGTTTGTTTTAATTGTGTGTCATGTGAATTAGTTACTAAATCCAATGGATTACAATATGTTTTGATGTCACACATACTTCTTAAAAGGCAATTACATGGCAATAAGAAAGAAAAAGCAATTCTTGACCTCTTTTAGCAAGTTTTAAAGTCAATGCAAATGATTGTATGCCTCCTTAGTGAGTTGAGGCAATGTGAAACATGGATTGAACATCACTGGGTTTAGAAAGCAAAAATGTTCTGGAATTAGACTTGATCAGCATGTCTGAGTCACTGTTTTAATGGCACTGTTTTAATGTGGGATCTGCCACTTGGCCCTTTGCTCAGTAAGTCAGATTGTCATACATGTGGTTTGGTTAGAAATAATGTTTGCTATTTCATTTAAGCTGGCTCCAAGTGAAAACAAATGCTATCATGAAACACACAGCGGTTAGAGGTGAATTTAACAAAAACTGTCAGACAGTAAAACAAACAAAAGGAAACATGAGAAGATGAAAGAGTTCAGTAAAGTTGTTCCAAACACATTGTCAAGGAATCCTCTGTCATTTAGTGGTGACTCATCTGTGCTTTGCATCTTGGTCCCAGTGTCACTGAAATGAAACAACCTTGTTCGTTACTGTCACTGTAATTTGAACAAGATGTGAGGGATTGTTATCTTTTCTGATTTCCATCCTGTCTTTTATTACTCCCTGTGTTCCTGTGCTCTCAGTAAATATCTGTTCTTTCTAGACCTTATTAAGACCCGTTTTAAATAGATAACTGACTTAGAGAAACATCTTTTAGTTTGAGAAACGCAGAAACTAGATGATAATGCCTTCTAATATTTCACATAGCGGCATATATAATGAATATAAAGGGTTTAAGTAATTGTACTCTAATACTAAAAATAGTATTTGCTATCTCATTTCTTATGAACCCTGCTGTTCTTGTTTTGGTTTTTTGGGGTTTTTTCCTTCTATACCTGGTACAAGGTGAGCAGATACTCTAATCTGCTCACAGTGACTACCTCATCTTCTACCTATGCACTTGCAATTCATGTACAACTCCGTAACATGCCAAATTAATTGGTAGAATTGTTAATATTGCATCAGATTGTGATTTTGGGGGCCTTTTGTTAAGAAAGTTTGTTCTCCTAAGTGGTTACAGCTGGCAGACTGCACCCTCCACACCTATTTGAAATTTGGCTCAGGGTTAAATTCTGTGTTCCTGTGATTTGTCATGTCTTTGATTACCAACGCATTACATGTTATAGAAAAAACACTAGGAAACCACATGCCTTTATTTGTTTAGATTTTCCATTCTTTCCATTTCAAGGTAAGTAGGAATTATGTTTTGAAATGGGTGATTCACAGGCATAATCATTCCAATTTGGCAATGATACAGAACCGTAGTGTCACATCCTTTAAATACAGCACAAAATTTGCTAGTCTAAAGAAAACAGCCCTGTTTGTATCACTGAAACTTCCCTGGTCTTATCATAGCTCTTCTTTTAGCAACTTTCTTAGTTTCCTCCTCTAATGGTGCTATTTATTCAGATAGCAATGAAGTCAATAAATGAGACCTTCCTATTTAGTCAGGTGTGCAAATATACTTTATTCACCAGAAGAGCGAAGAAGGGGACACAATGGATGAGCTGATTCACTGCAGGACGATTTCTTCTCATTTTTTCCCATGTATGCAGTACTGCAATGACAAATCTACCTCTGATTTTATTCCTACAAAAGCAGAGCATAGCCACAAACTGTTGCATTCTATGCATCCAAGTTATTTTCCCAGTTACATTTTCTTGCTTTATTCCTTTCCATTGATTTATTGATAAGACATGAAGCTTTTAGACCTGAAAACAAAACTGCAGATAGAGTTACCATTGGAGCATCTACTGTGAAAGGCGAATGATTTGTTTACCTTCCAGAGAACGCAAACTTCTTTCATTGCTTCACCCTCCATGACCAGTGAAAAGATCAGAACCGGGCAGGTGGCAGGGCAACTTTCTGAAGAGTTATTTTTTCGCCATAAATGCTCAATGTAATAGTATTTAATTGCTTCTGCTAAGCTTTTTTTAAGTGGAAAGCAAGATGGATCTCAAAATGATGGATGGAGACAGGGTCTAATGTGCATTTTCAGCAGACAAATGCCTTGCTGCTTCATCCTCACTCACTCTGGCTCAACTTTCTGTGGTGTTTGACCAGCTGGGCTGTTCTCAGCTGGAAACACTGGATCAACAAATGCTAATATTGACTCTCTTCTTGCCTCATTGGGCTTTCTCTTGAAAGGCTACTGTGATTTACATGTTAAAGGTACAAAACATTGTTCAAGAAAGGCTACATTGAGCACTGGTAAAAAGAAAGACAATTCAAAATCCCAACTCAAAGGCAGAGTGGTTTCTATTCTACCATAGGGCCATTTGGGCTGCGTGGAAAACACAGAATAAAACACCTTAAGCAACAGCATCATTTTTAACTTTAATTATTTAAGTCCCCAAATACTCTGAAGTTTTAATTGTTGTTGTTGTTTAATAAATAATTTCTTTATTTAAATTTGAGTTGCCTACTTTACTTGCTTAAATTCCTATTTATTTAAATGAGCGAAACTGCTTTGCAGGTCTGGCTCTTGTTGTTTAACGTTTCCTCTTTCTTAATGTGTCTATCTTTGTAAAATGACATCTCTTTTTAGAGTCCAGTAAAGGTTATTTTATTAAATATTTGATGGCATTATAATTGAGCAAAGTCATGAGGTCAGCTATTGGAAAAAAAAAAGTATAAAAAATAATACTGAAGAAGTTCTGACAGAAGAACTATCTGTGCTGGGATGTGCTTGAGGTCTGGGGAAAAAAATGCAATTGCATAGTTACAGCATGTATCACAATACAGAAGCTGTATTAGGCAACCTTGAATCTGGCATTTCTTAACTTTTGAGAGTTTGCAACCTCTGTGTGTAGCTCACCTCCTGTTGTCACCTAACAAGGAGAGAATTATGATACAACAGATGTTTAACCTGAATGAAGTCCAGGGTTCCTTCCAGTAAAGCTAGCTGAAGTAAAGAAAAGCTAAATTACAATAATATCCAGCATAAAGTGCTTGTGTCTGTATTGTCCTCTTTCTTACTTACGCTGTTTGCTGATTTCCTTCCAATGCTCTCAGCTAGCTTCTTTCTTGATTTTTATGTTAAAAACACGCCTTCTGGAGACTGAATGGAAATTAACAAATTAAGTGTGAATTCTCAGCTGGATAAATTGCTATAGGTCCATTTTTAAGTAAAGCTTTTAATACTGTCTCTCGCAGGACCTTTCTGGACTAAATGTCCAGCACACAGCTGGATAAACACATCCTGTGATGGGCGAGCAACTGGCTCAAAGGGTTGGGGCTCAGGGAGCACGAAACCTACAGCTACTACAAGCTGCAATAGGCTTGCCAAGGTGAGCACTGCACTGCAGTAACACTGCTCTCTCCACACCTTTCATGTCTGGGCCACCAGTGTTTCAGAGCAGTTTATTGCAGGATGGGAGAACAGCTGAAACAAAATAATTACAATGAAAACATGCAGGAAGAAATGGCTGAAACCTCCTCCTGGGCACAGGAATGGTGGAAGTCAAATAATCAACAGCAGGACATTGACTAAGATTTCCATAGCAGGAATATGAGGACCAAGTTGGTTAAAATGGGATGCTTTCAACCACAGTTTATATGCACTACAATCAGCTACCTTCATAATTGGAAAGCCAATTAGGGATACACAGTTAAAGGACATTTTACTTATTAAAAAAAAAAAAAGGAAGAACAAAAAAAAGAAAAGGTTTCTTCTTTTTGGCTGTCTGGGTTTGACTGGGGAGCTTATCCAAAAGGAATCATGAAACATCTGGCCAGTTGAGTTGAGTGCCCACAGTTCTGAAATCAGAAACATCCATCCTAGCCCAAGATGTCATAACAGCGGAGGAGTCTGGCATGGCTCTGTGGCTGTGTTACCATGATCTCATTTGCGGTAATTCTCCCTTCTCGGACCAGAAAAGGCCCCACTGTGATGACTGAGAATGGAACACTGAGTGCAAGGGTGGAAACACTCTTGGAAACCTCTCATCTGGGGAGGTCCTTGTGTGGGGTTGGTAGAACTCTACCGTGACAGTAGTGTCAGATTGTGTGGGCCATGTTAGTAAAACGCTAACAGAGCCAACTGGTGTGTGTGTGTATGTGTGTGTGTTATACTTTCCTGTTCAAAGAACAATTGCCTCCCTGTTTTATATAAGAAAAGAAGTGATTTCCAAGATGAAAATTAGCAGCAGTTAACGGATTGCTCAGCAAATAGCCTGGAGGGTCCTGGATGACTCATAGCTGTCCAGCAGCATAACTTACACATAAAACTTCTCTACCATTCTCATCTCTTCCACTTTTTTTTTACTTCAGTGTAATGTGAAGAATTCTTATAAACCAGTTATTTACTCTGTTTCCTACGTACTCTTCCTGTGGAAGAGATCAAGTGAATCCAGCGTGTCCTTGCTTCTACAGTGAGACCAGTTTATAGATCTGGTAGCTGTTTTCCTTCATGACATAAGATTTGGTACGTACGATTCTCTCCTTTTCCCTCATCCTTACATAGTCTTCAGAATTAAATCTGTTTTGTCAGCTGTTTCTAGGATGGTCTGTGTTTAACTGACTCTTAGGCAGGTCTGTGACTAGCCCATCATAGTAAATTGATGAAGCAGTATAGAAATTTCCAAGATGATGATGATGTTGAGAGTCCTGCTCTATTCTTGCTTTTGCAGCAGTTGATGCAATAGATGTCAACTGAGTTAGTGAGTAAGGCAATGGTAAATAAAGTTTAAAGTAACTTCCCAGACTGGATTCAACAATACTTTGGCAACAGTATTCTAGATTGGAATTGGAATATGCTACATTTGATTATCGATAATTTTCTTTCAAAGACCCCCAAATCAAACACAAACCAAAAGAAACAAAAAAAATCCCCTTTGAATGGGAGTGTGAAGACTCTGCTGGGATCTTTAAGATGGCATTTTTTAGTGATGGCCTGAAGGTTGAATAGACTGAGAGTTTTGCAGGACTGGGCTGCTTGTTAAGGTTGTTACATTTTATAATTTGAAATTACTTTTTGCTGAACTGACTTATGTGCAGTTTTATTTTTAAAAATGGCCCTGTATGCATTTATACTGTCTTTTCATAGTATTACCAACAAAATGGACACTGGTCAACTTTAATGAGAAGAGCTGGTAAAAGCTTAAGTGTGAGGTTGGATCTGCTGATGCTGTTGCAGAGTCTGATGGTGTAAGAGAACATTTTTCAGCAGGAGGGTTTGGCTGCATTTACAAAAGATGGCCAATGCCCTTTGCCAGACTTATAATCTTAGATTATATGGTAATATGAAACATAATATATGGCATAGAAAGAGTTCTTTTGGTAAATGAACATTCATGAAAATGAGCAGGTTTTAAAATTTATTCTCTATTTTTTTTTATTTATTTAACTGCTTCAGGAGGAGAGACACAGCGAATCATTTAATTATTGCACAAAACCAGTCATCACATAGCATATAGAGGAACTGGCCTTACTGCAGTCTGTTGGTCCAAATAAGCAGCATCTTGAAAAAATTACCCCATTACTTCAAGTGACATTGTTTTATTATCCCTGTGATAATGGTTACAGTAGAAAACAGAAACATGGCACAGTAGAATGGTTGTACTGAAGGTTTGAGTGAGACAAAATTGTAACTAGAGTGACTTTGTTTTGTCTTCTATAGCCTCTTAGAAAATGTAATTGAAAAAAACGACACGAATAGTCTTTTCTTTAAAAAAGCCCTGGCCAGTGAAAGGTGTTATTAATTACATATACTTCAGATTAGCTTTTTTAAAAAGCTGTAGGCAATCACAGCATTCTTTCTTTCTTTTCCAGGATTTTAGAATCATGTACATTTTATTAGCCTGGAAGAAACAGTAACTGGTTTTTATACAACATATGTGCACTAGTAAGTTGAATGAATTGTAGGAATTTCCCAGCTAGAACTGAACACTGGACACTTAAATTATCATGATGAATGCTGGCATATAACTTCTGAGTTGTGGTGTGCTGCATTCCCGGCAGAGAATTTGAGCTCTGAGTAAAAGGAGAGATAAAAGGCCTCAGCAAACGGATGGAAAGTGGCTACTCAGTGCAAATAAAATACAACCAAAGATGAAGTGGTAGAAGAAAGGATCTGAGACTGTCAGAAAGAAAAAAAGGTGTTTTCTTTCATTGAATTATATGCCATGCACTAACGAGAAGATGGCAGTCTCTTCAGAATGTAGGCAGCCTGTCCTGTTTGTAAAGCTTTTAATTACAAACTGATTAAGAGGAAGAAATTCGAGACATTGTCTGTTTATGGTTTACCTCAAACTGCTTCTTCCTTTCAAATTATCTTTCTCTTTTTTGAAAAAGAAAGGGTCATTTCATTTATGCAAAGAGTGATTCTGCAAATGATTCTTTATTTCTTGCTCTCATTTGCATAGGAGCATAAACAGTCATTAACTTTAAAAGGACAGTCATGCCAAATTAACTGTGAGGTTTTTAGGACAAGACCTAGTTACAGGTTTTTATCATGGTTCTAATCCATACAACCAAATACAAGTAGTGAATTATACCCAAAATACAGGACAATTCTAGAATGGTTTTAGGAACAAATTCTTACCCTTTTTTATTAAAACCAGCAGGGTAATGGTATATGTCAACACATGTGTTTGATTTGGGTACGTTTTCTGCTCTGGACCACCTCCTATTCTTTGTTAAGAGCCAGGAGTGAGTGATCTCATGTATGACTTTCCAAATGGTGCTAATGAAGGACTTCCTTGCCAGGTGCTCAGCGTGCTCCACTCCTATTGCTTTCAGTTGTGGTTGAGGGCATGCTGCATTCTCTGGGTTACAGCCCTATTGTTTATGAGTTCAAGTTAGCACTGCCAAAAGGAATATGATGAGGGAAAATAAACGGCACTGAGGTTTACTTTGAGGACCCCCTAAATTAGCTAGGTTGTCTTTTTTTTACTTAGGAATATCAAAATCTACATCTGGAATATATCAGTGTAACATATAAATACAATCTGCTAATTTCACAGAACAGTCCTCATGTAGAACTTGTGGGAAATCAGTTTTATGTTAAAGGAATAAGGATCTAAAGTCTCCTACTGACTTAAGAGCTCTCTGGAGCAGTAACTGACTCTGCTTTCCTTCTTGTAACACGACCCAACCTCTGTTTCAAAACTCCACATTGTGGCCAGTTAATTATCATGTAGTTTCCTGATAAAGCCTCAAATGGGCTAACACTTGGATATAATACTGTGCATGGTTATTACTAACAGTATCCTTCAATCCTCAAAGCTGCAGTATGTGCCTTTAAATTTTTTTAAAACAAACCAGATGAGAAATGTGAAATGTAGTAGGTTGTTGCTTTTTTCTTTAAATTGTGTATGTGGGGTGTCTGGGAATGAAGAAAGGGGCATATTTTCAGCTTTAAATTTTTCAGCAAGGTAACAACTTGTAGAGAGTGTGTTCACAAGGGAAAATCTTTCCTCCTATCCTCTGGGGACCTAGTCTGCATTGTGAGAAACGGGTTCCTTGTAGGAAAGAGATGGGTAAGACAGTGGAGATTTAAAGGTGTGCTGGTATTCAAGGTCAGAGCCCAGTGCTGAGGAAGAGCCCTCCCTGTGGGTTAGCCAGCCGGAGAGGAGCTGCAGGAAGGATCATCAGAGACTGGGTCTATTGTAAAGTCAGTGCTGCAGCTTCATGGCTTGATTATTCCTGTTCTTCTCCAGTACCTCTGTAGGGAAGAGACTTTCTAGTCTTCCTCACTCCTTTGCCTTTGGAGTCATGACTAGTACTGTAAAAAGAGCTAATTGAATTTCCAGCCTTGTTTAACCCAAGGTAGAGTGACAGTGCTCTGCAGTTCTGTGTAGGCTGCTCTGAGCCTTGGCTACTGCAGTCCTTGTTAATACTATCCTATGCAGACCTTGTTAGACTATCTCAAAGGGAGAAAAAAAACTTGATTTATTTGTTATGATGATAGCTTAACACAATCTTGTGTCTGATTATACCGTGCTTCTCTAAGGAGGTTTGTCCCATTCTTCCAAATCATTCCTACTGTGTCCAGTTAAAAGATGTGTTAGCCCAAGGATTGATCCAGCTTTTTAGCTATCAAGCTGTGTTTAGGTGAGTATGATAAAATCTTTGTGAGTGTCCCAATAAAATATGAAAAGTAAGTTCACGTTAAATGCTCAGACCAAAATGTAACTGTGTATTGAAAATGACAGAACGGCCATGCTGCAGAATTCTCAAAAAACACGAGGACAATTGCAATGACAGATGGATGAGTTATAATAAGTTTCTAACAAAGGGGTATAAAATCAGTTCAGCTGGCCTAAAAAAGACAGCAGCAAGTAGACAGCACTGTAAAATTCAAAGTTTAAAAATAAGAATAATTACAGAATATTTGTAGTGGCTTTCTGTCGCTGCATTACCAGAACAGTTGTTAAATTCCGTTTTCATGTCACTGTAAGCATCACATAATACAGGAGTCACAGCAGAGGTGGCTGGTCTCTGTCAGTATCTCTGAGCAAGGTAAATGACTAAACTTACTGTGTTGAGACTTTTTTCTGTTTTTTCCTTAGATCTTAGCAAAATGCTTAATAAAACCTGCTCCCTCCAAACTTTATTTTACGTTACTCTTTCTTTAATCTTGAGGTCCGCTTTGAAAAGAAAACAGATTGCTGAATGAAGGTAAACAAGTTATTCTTGAGAGACAGCTTTATCAGAATAACCTCTGCATTTTTAAAATTCTTTAAACTTATAATTAAAATACACTTCTGGACTTACACTCTGAGGCCAGCGTGGAGATCTTCAATGAGCAAGCAGGGGTTTCTATCAGCCGTGACCTCAGTGATGTTGCAACATTCTGCTGTAAAACTCAGATGCTATCTTAGGTGATAAATGCATCTGAGTGGTAGGAAAAGATTAAACTTGTCTGGGGAAGAGCAGTCTAGTCAAAATGTTGGTTAAATATACGGGGCAAACCCCAACTTTTAGAAAAGAGGATAAGGAGATGCAAATGGATCCTCTCTGAGAGCCCCTATCCCTCCTCCTATTACAGAAATTAATTGGGATCTAGTCTAAAAATGTACTGTTTCAAATGATTACTAAATACTAGCATTTTTGTCCTTGACATTTTGAGTGGGTAGCACATCAGCTAGACCTTCATATTCATGATGTGATTTCACTTAAGCGAAGGGCATATAGAGATTTTGGCATTTTCTTAGCCACCATGTTGCAATCTGAAAAGCTCTGAGCTGCTGGAATCTGATCTAGTCTAAGAGCTACTGAGAGAGGCAGAGCTCTGCTGTGGTGCTGAGAGAGCCTGGGTTTAGCTTTAAGAAGCTGTAACTGACCCACGTTACAAACACTGTGCAAGTTTGCCCATGAAAACTTTAAGGTTCAGTAAAATTTTTGCCTAGAGGCTTTCAGTTTAAAGTAATGTTTTATGATCAAGATTTCACTTTCTTTGAGATGGATGATAATTCTGGTAACTTCATGGCCTACTGGAAACCAGGCCCAAGTTAGTGGGCATTTTGTCCTGGTGCAGTACAGTTTATATCTAAGCTCTGCTGAAAAAACACGTCTAAAACTAGTGTTTTTATAAAGGACTGTTTAGGATGCAGAAGTACAATGTCGTTGTGTCGAATACCTAATATTTTCACACATCTGAACAAGGCCCATGTGCTATCTGGGGCTGCAGTGTGCTGACTTGAAGGGAAGACTCTTCATGAATGTGTTCAGCATTTTCGGGCTGCCACAGGAGGATGGCTGGCTTTGGTCTGGGAGAAGCCTCATTGTACCCTCCTGCTGAGCTTGTTGGGGAGTATCACGTATATTTTATGATCTTTTAGGGAGTACAGCTGAGTCCTCACAGAGGCTTGTCTTCCTAAAATACGTCTGAGGTGGACTATAAGTGCCTTCTTCAGAACCTGCATCTTTTAATTTCCTCCTCTCACAGGTTTGTTGATCAGACAGGAAGCATTGGCTGTTCCACACTAGGTCTATTTCTGGTGACCATCTTGTGGAACAAGTTTGCTTGATTAGCCACAGATAAAGTAGCACTGTTTCTCCTCCAGGTTACGAAACTAGATAGATAACATGTGGAGTAACTTCAGGGCATGGCTCCAAGGGACCTTGGCTGCATCAAATGCAGGACATTACTGATGTGTCCTGGAATTTGAGTTGGGGCAGCTTCTGGGAGAATTTACCAAAGCTGATGTCTGACAGAAATCTGAGCCTGCGTAAAAGGAGTCTGCGCCTCGTGTGCTGTTCTCCTCAGACCAGCAGTCACCTCTGCCTTCACCTTGCTGCACCTCCTGTTCCTCAGGGTGTGGCAGTCTCTGCTTTCTCAACACAACTTGTTCTTTCATGGTCACAGCCTGCACAGAGTCCCGACACAACCCTCCTGATTGTGCCTTGTCCTTAGCAACAGTGTTGGAGGGGAGATAGGGGTGTTCTAAAAGGAGATGGATTCATTTGCATCTCCTCATACTGTTTTCCAAAGGTCTGAGTCTTAATACCATCAGTTGCTAGGAATTCCTTTCCTTTGAATGGATTTTATTATGCAACCCACGTGTGGGGAGGTTTTCTGAAGGCTCTTTCCCAGAACTC
>VZTA01013818.1:385188-398224 GCA_013398855.1 Mohoua ochrocephala | reverse complement strand
TAGTTTGCTGGTTGTTTTGGATCCACTCTGATGGGTCTAATTCTTTCTGTGATTGTGGAAGGACCTTTGACGGATAACTTGGGGAGCAGTGTTGCAAAGTCTTGTTTTATGTATTACGAACTTAATTCAGTGAAGTATATGCTTACTTTTGACTGTGTTTTAAAATTAATATATACTTGATGCTTTGATTAAGAAATCATAGAATCACAGAATATGCTGAGCTGGAAGGGACCCATGAGGTTCATCAAGTCCAACTCCTTGCCCTGCACAGGACACACCAAGACTCACCCCACGTACCTGAGAACATTGTCCAAATGCTTCTTGAACTCAGGCTCAGAAAGGTCCATGAGAGCACATATTAGCTATGGTTAGACCTGGTTTGGTCCCCTCATCTACTTCCTGGGTTTGTGTGGGCAGTGCTCTGTTGCCTCTGTCCCTGTGTTAGGGGACATTCTCTGTGCACATCGAGCCGTCCATCCCCTGCCTTCCTACATCCATCCCCTTCTTCCTCTGTAGCCACAGAAAGACAGCCTGGGTATCACAGGTCTGGGTGTGAAATGGTGAGAGTCCCACAGTGCTGGGATGGGCAGCAGGATGTCAGAGGTACAACTCCTAATGAGAGTCTAAATAATTAGGTTTTGGTTATGAAATAAATGAGAGACTGGGAAGCAATCTCAGCTATACGGTTGAGTAAGGAAAGAGCTAGCCTATGGTTAATACAAGTGAAGCAGAAATTTTTAAAGTAGCATTATTTAAAATATTATCAGACCCCAGTTTCTGGAACTTAATAAACTCTGTAAAGCAGATTATGATAGTTATTACTGCAATGATTAATGTTGTTCTTCTGGCTGGATCAGGTCTGCAGCTGTGATCCGTATATTCTGGAAATCTGAATTCAACTCCATTGAGGGGAAATGCTCTTCTGAGGAATTTAGTTTCTTTTCAACAACAAAGCTATTGTGGGGAGAACCACATGTTGCCTATTTTTATACTGCATTCTACTTTTACTGCTATAACTATTTGTTACATACTTGTTCACTGCTTGTTGTCTACTATGAGCTGTTCAGCCTGCAGCTATGTTATTGGTATTTAAAATGTACTGAATTTTACCCACTTTCCCCTTAGTTTGTTCCTTACTCTTCCTATCTCTTCATCGCCAATAAATCTGTATCTGGTATTGCAAACAGATAGGAGAAGGAGAATGATGCTCGAATAATTCTGTTTCCTACAAGTGTAATTATAATTTTCAGTTCTGAGGGCGAGTTGATAGGTTGATATCTTCAAGCAGTTGCTCGTTTTGCTATTTTCAACTTCATCACTGTCTGAAAAGTTTGTAATTTTCCTCCTTAAAAACTTTTACTAGATTAATGTATTCAATTATTATTCATTCATTTTCTTATTTTGGGCTAAATTTGTGTGTACTATCTGATTCTATAATAATGTAGTTTTTGAATGCACTAAACTGAACTGGACTAGGACTGGAAAAAGTTAATCTGAATTAAATGTTTATCTGCAGGCTTGCATTGGGAAAATGCAATGTATAGATGATAGTGGTGTAGTTACAATATTTTGGTGTAAGTTTGTAAAGCAGAACTACAAAAAGCAATTGCTTAGAAGCATCTGCCATGGTATAAAATGGCCAGATGGAGATCACTGCACTTATTAACTGGATCTTGGCAAGGGGATTGTGTGAAAGATTCTCACCTGGTACTTTGCAAATTTAGTTGGCTTTGCTTAAATTTGCCTTCACCAGCCTTTAAGTTCATCTTCTGGTTGTTTAAGCAGTGGGATCTTTGTGGTGAAGTAGATAAGAAATGCTCGCCCACCCTGCTATTGCAGGTCAGGGTGTGCTGAAATGGAGAAGAGCTTGGAGCAATATCCTCAATTGTTTTAACCCACTCCCTGGACAGATACTTGTCTGATTTTTTTGGTTGTGGTGTTTGTTTTTCTTGGTTTGTTTATTTGGTGTTCTTGTTTGTTGGTTTTATTTTTGTTAATCATTGATGACAGAAATACAATTTAATTGTACCTAAACTTGTGTAATGGATGTATCTATACAAGGCTATCAGATATTTAATTTTTTTAATTGGTAAGAATACCTTTCATTAACTTATGGACTTAGGTACTCTGTATATTGTTTTGCAACAATTCATGATTAAAATGGCTCCACATGTGAGCCGTATCTGTTCAATAGAGTATGAATTTTACAGATTAAATATTGTGTAATTATAATGGAATTCAGATGTAATTTTGAATGTTCACCACTAGGCTGAGAAGATGTACTTTGTCTCAGCTGGAGCATTGGTTTGAATAGATCACCATTTAAAAACTGAATTCACAAGTTATTTATGATGTCCTTGAGGAATCCTGTAATTATTTCCACTGGTGCTTCTGAGATGTCCCAGGAGAAAAATTCCGCATCCATCAAACTGCAGCTCCATGGAAAAATTAAAAGATAAAAAGTGACTTGCTGTTAACATGGTCTATTAGCTGAGCATTTTTAATTTTATACTGTAGTCCTTTTGCTAAAGTAAGAATCCTTTCTTCTCAAAAAAACATGTGAATGGAAAAGAAATGAAAGCAAATTCTCAGCCATAACAGTGAGGCTTTATGATGCAGATTTAGAATGTCAAACCCTTGCTCAAAAATCAGATAATTGCCTCATAAAATGTGAAAGGGAAATATCTTCTCTTATTTCAAAAAAGCAAGCCATTATCTAGAATGTTCTTTTTCATCTTGTTGTTAAAGCTAATTTTTCACTAAGTGCTGAAACAATATTATAGCTATTCAGCAGTTTTCTGAATCCCTAATCCTGCAAATATTTAGCACATATTTAACCTCAGGCATATAAGGAAGAACTTTTAATAGCCTGATGTTTGTAAACACTTTAGCAGTTGGTTTTTTTTTTTTAATGGGTTTTTTTAAATGGAAAAGTAGGAAAGACTTCAATTAAAAAAAAATTACCTACTGAAGAAGATGAGAAATCGTGGTTTCATCACACTGAGATCCTGCAAGAGTCAAGTGCTGCATAACAGACATTTAAGACAACCATGTCTTGATGACTTAGGGATGACTTTGAAATCTTTATGTGCTCTTTGGCAGTGTCTGTTCTCAAAACTTTTACTTCATGTACCTTATTAATGTACTGGTGGGGCTTGCTCATCTCCTTTTTATGATGCCTTCCAGAGGTTAGTTACACAAAATAATTGTGCCACGTGTAAAATAAAAGTTGAAGCTCATGTTTGGGTTAGGCTGTGAGTAGCAGCAATTCCCTGCACTGCAGACCCTAGTGATTTTCTGGAAGGTCAAGCCATAAAGGACAAAGAGAGGCATCGTGCAGGGCAACTGTCTGTCTGTATTAAAGTGGGAATTCTACTACAGCTGTAGTTGGAGTGAGCAATTCAAAAGTAATGTGAATAACTGTACTATTTTGGACTTCAGAGAAACACTCAATTTACTTCACAAGCCTTTTTCAGGGCCAAATTTATTATAAAGATCTGCCTCAAAGGAATGCCTTTTACCTTAATACCACTTTAATTCAGAGGCAAGTCTGTGTTTTAAAATACTACTTAGACTGGGAATAATAGGTTTTTGCAGCCTGGTTTTGTTCTTCCATCTTCCCTTAATGAGTCATTATGCCCTTCATTTTCCTAAGTCCTTGTGCAAACTGTGCAATGAGAGAAAAAACCCAGTAATTTTAAGTTTTAAAACAATTCTGTGTAAGGATTTTGTTGGTACCTTGAACATGCCTTCTAATTTCTTCTTGCTTTCTCACTGAGCTTTTCAAAAAAACCCACTAAATTTGTCCCAGTACTTCAAGTTTTTCCCTAGAGAAAGTTTCCACTGATTTAAGTGGCAATTTTGCTTGAGAATATAGTTTAAATTCTTTATTTTTTCTTTATTTGTTACTTTTAGTGGTTATAGTGATTTGAAATCTTGTTCTTTTTTTTGTTGTTCCCGTGAAATTTATTGGTAGCTCCATTCTGTAACTCTTTCAAAGACCTTTGTTCCTTGGTTGCACAGGTTTTATGACCACACTGTTATTCTTTGCGAGATGTATTATTTGAATCTATCTTTACTGCTGTCTAGACTTCCAGTCTGTAGTAATAAATATATTCTCTCAATGTTTCATACACAGCCTGATATTTCTATCTTTAATGTGCTTCTGACTTAATTTATGGCCATTATTATTACATCATGCAAGATAAATTAGCTATATAAATGAAGTTCTCAATTGATGAAAGCTAGCATAATTTTTGAGGTTTTCTTAATAAGCCTTTGTTGGAAAATAACCTGTGTGTAAAGTTTGTGCAGGATGGTAACAAAGTGCTGTTCTGTAATGCCAGCTCTTTAGGAACAGTGCCCAAGGGCTATTTGAGTTGCTGACTTGCCTCCTCTGAGTCTGCATGGTGCATCCTATGACTGCACCTGATGCTGAACATATTGTTTGCTGTGTAGGGAGCCAAACTGTGTCGTTTGCTGAAGCTGTGTAGTAACTTGTAGTTTAATCTGGTGTATTTATCTTGTTATTTCAGATCCCCAACTGTATTGATCCCCAGCAGTTTTGTGGGGTGTCTTTTCAGTGAAAACTCCATCTTCATTTGGGAAAGGTGGGCACTGCGTTATATGACGTGAATTTTCAGGCATCAAAGGAAGATGTTTCTCTAAAATTTTAAAGGCTAAAAGAAATATTTGTGCTTCAGATAGGGGATGGGAAACTGCTGTGGCAGTGAGATGTAATCTGATTTGTACCTAGACAGGTAAATTGTCCAGAAATTAAAAAAATCAAACATAAATGAGGAGAGAATCAAAGAATTATAGAATTATCAGGTTGGAAGAGACCTTTAAGATCAAGTCCAACCAACAACCCAGCACTATCACTGTAACCCCTAAACCACTAAACCGTATCACTCAGAATGAGAAATGCTGAATAATAGTGCTGGAAAGCTGAAGTATATAATACTTCATGTCACGCTGAGGACAGTGTTTTCAGTTACTGAATTCACTCCACAGTTTTTACGCAGCTCAATTTGTTATAAAACTACATGTGGACATTGGGGCCCGTTCCAGAAAACAGTGCAACACCTCCTAAAGATGCTGTGTAGCTGTTAATGGACTTCATGGGACGTATATCAGCCTAGTGGTTACCATCCCATCATTGTCCTTCTGTTGCAGGAGGTGGCATCTGTGCAGAGCAAATGTCTCTGTTATCATCCTTCTCTCAGAGACATTACAAAGTGGTAAAACTACACTTGTTCCATTTCCAGACTATCATTTGCACATGGAAGCTGAATCTGTTACTTAAAAGACTTGTTAATATGACCAAAATGTGGTAAGTAAAATCCTTATTTTTGGTGGTCTTCATGCCAAGTGTTGTGAAGGAAGTTTCCCAGAAGGACGACTAAGCTGCTCTGATCAGATGGTAGCTCTGGTTGGGGTTTTCAAAGCTCTTCAATTTCCTGACATACACAGCTTGTGTGTAAAATAAAATAATGACAAGTCGTGTCTGGATCAGGCAATTCTCTTTTTTACAACCAAAACAGAGCCAATGAGTCCTTGTTGAGATACAACAGTAAACAACTTGGTTATTTTCCACCATCCTCTTTGTGGTTTTTAGCAGAGGCAATGTTAATAATACCAGGAGGGTACTTGGGATCTGTCACAGGGAAAAAGGAAGGAATACCTGACAATGTTCTTGTTTCAGGCAGTGTAACCACAGATAAACTGAACTCTCTGCCCAGTAAAACAATGATGTGAGGTAGGAAAGGCTTTGTGTACACAAAGTAGTTTCATCTAATTGGCACAGCTTACAAAGTAAGAGCAGAGCTGTGGTAACCCAGGTTTTGTCACGTGTCCAGTACCAAGGTTATGTATTCATTACTCTTGGAGGGCTTGTATTGCCTAAGAGTTGCCAGCACACGATGTCTATGGCTACATCTTCAGGGATGTGATAGCTGGATCCAAGGTGGCTTCTCCTGATGACAATCCTCCTTATAACACAACAAGACTGATGCTTTTTCATTTAATGATACATCAGAAGCTAAGAAAAAGAAGGTTTAGCCAGTCATTTTATGACCATGCATTTAACGTGCATTTTTAGGCTAGCAAAAGATTTCTATCCTTCTTGTGGTTTTGTTTTTGCTTTCCTTGTGTTCAGTTTTATTCATGAAACACTGGTTTAAATTGTCTACTCCTGCAGAGAATTCCTGGATGCAGAATAGTGTGAATAGCCAAGAAATCTGTAACTGTTCATCCTGCATAGTCTCTGGATGTAATTCCTTCCTAAGGTCTGTCCAAATTAAAATGTTTGGCTGTAAGTTGATATATGTAGGGGAGATCTGTGGGTTTGAGGGAGTTTGTGGATTTGCAGTGGCCAGCAGTGCAGTACAATGCTGTAGGCATCCTGTCAGATAGACCATACTGGTTCTAAGAGTACTGGGGGCTGGGAGGCACAGAATAGTGCTGGTACAGGTCCTCCTCTGGTTCCTCAGCTGTAGATTTACTCTTTCCTGCATGCAGCTATCTTTGCAGGTGCCTCAGGCACATCCAGCTTGGCTCTGTCTAATTCCCTGGCCACTGCAGTAGTCAGCACTGGTTTGCTGTACTCACTTGTGACAAGGTAGTTGCAGAATTTGGGGAACCAGCCCTTCCTCAGTGTAGCAGACTCCATGGGTGGGAGAACTGGTGCACACTGATCCCAGAGCCTGGACACTGTGACAGAGCCATGGAAAAGGATTAGCACAAAAAGCAAAGCTTGGTCCCTTTCTTCTAATAGAATTCTGTTTGGGGGGTTGCCTGCTAAGTGCTGGGGCACTTTTTTCATCAGAGTGAAAAAAAACCCCCTAAAATTAATAACTACTAAGCATGAGTAAGAGCCAGATGTGCAGACTGACTGGGGAGGGTACTGCAGGGCAGCTGGCATTCCGAGTGTGGTTTGCTAAAGTTGAGGATGGAATTTTTCTGTTAAAGGGAAACATATTACAATTTAGAGACATCTTTTCATTATTAGTGCATTAGTAATGACTTGTGAGTTTAAACTTGAATAATGCAAAATGAAGCACAGGACGGGCAAGAGTATCAGAGTGTTATTTGCAGCCTCTAACTGCCAGGGAATCATAATGCAGAAGATTTCCTTCTCTTATAAATTCTTCTGACTAAATTAGGAAACATACAGAGAAACCTCAGGTTTTTAATTAATCATTTTAATTTTGATACACTTTCTAAATGCATTCATAGCCTTTTTTATTGCTTTCTTAATTGCCTTGGTCACCTCAGTTGCTAAGGAATCAGCTCCAGGCAAACTTCAAAAATATCCTTGTGGCGACTTTTCATGACTATTTGGCTTTTATTTGCAGATGTCTAAAGAGATGCTGCAGAACAGTGTTATGTAGGGGTATAAAACTTTATTTATTGTTTTTTTTTCTAGTACTTGCTGCCCTTCCTAGATAGCACAGTCCTGGTAATATAAAGGCTGATGATGGACTATTGGAATTTTTGTCTGGGTTCTCTCTGGTAGCATTTACCTTGTTGCTAAACTACCTGTTTTTCCACTATTCTTCTTTAAGAGCACTTAATAAGGGTTAATGCTATTTCATGACTTGGTTTCATAATCAAGTAGTGCCAATGCTAATCTACTTAGTTCCTGTGCAATTAAGTGAGCATACACTGCCTGCACTTGTCAACTGAAAGTCAAGTGACTTTTAAAGATGGTCTGAATAAATCAAGTGGAAATGTGACCTTGTATTACTTTTTTTTCTATACACATTATTCTATGTTTTTTGCTGAGGTTTTTTTAAAGTTGATTTTGCAATTTCAAATCCAAAATATTAAAGATAAAGAAGTACAAAATCCTAAGCATGCTTTCCTTTACATTACTAAGCCATTGATCAAGTTTTTAATGTTACTATGTCAAAGTTGTCCTTTTCAAACAAAAAAAACCTCAAAGAATAATAATTTTGAAAATACTCAGTGATTAAAAAGTAAAAAATAGATTTAATTTTTCTAAACAATTTAAGTGACGTCCTGTAATAAGATGATATTTTACATGGAATGCTAAAATTCTATGGATAAAACACTTCCAGCACCTTATGCTTAAACTTTTTTATTTGTCCACTAATGGCTAAAATGTAAATAGTTGTTTATATTTTTTTTTTCATTTGAATACTCCGTCTTTAAATTTCTTTTTAAAAGAAGTATTAATCTTACATACTTTATCATAATGTATATTTGCAAATTATATACTGATATATCCATCCAGATACCCTGAAAGGTACGTGATCTATGTATATAGATATATAGATAGTGCATGTGTATAGCTAAATATATATTTATAGGTGCTATAGCACAAGCCAGGAACTTATTCAGTAGCAATTCACTTCTGAGTGGAGCCATAGATCATGAGGTGAATGCAGACAGTGAATGCAGAAGGGACTGAACCTGCCTTTATGGTCTGCATAACACAAATAATATTTAGTGCTGGCAGATGGAATAGAGTGCTCAGGACTCGCTAATAAGGAACAAGAGCAGAGCAGATAAGAAAACACTGAGTGTAGAGGGCATAACTCTGCAGCAGACGGGCAGTGTTTAGACGAGGAGCAGTATAACAAACTAATTATGTGCCAGTACAAACAGTCCTGAGCAGGAGAAGCGCTTTGAGCCAAGCTCTTGGTACACGTGGCTCGTGCAGCCCAATTTACATCACACTTTTTTCAGTGAGTAATTGAGCACCCTACCCTAGAGCTGCTTAGCTCTGATCATTTCTGTGTGCAGTTACTGCATACACACAGTCTCAGGAACACACTCTCTCCTCAGAGCTGCAGATAATGAAGTATTTTTTGCATTTATTTACATGCAATTAAAAATCTGGTGGCATTCACAGTTTGAGATGTAGATGCTTGTCACCTTTTTAGCATTTGGAAAAAGGGAAATTCTAAACTAATTTTTGTCAGCTAATAGGAATATATTTATTACCAAATATAAATGGATGAAAATGAAACTGAAAATTTTAGCTCAACCCCAAACATTAAAATATTATTCTGCAAGACAATACAATTGTTTTACCTCTTTTAGAGGTCTCTTTAGGTCTCTTCTTAGAATACTTTAGCATGTTTCACCTGATTGGAAAATTACTTTTTTGGCCAATCATTTGTTTATCTTCACAAATTGGCATAAATCCTTACCTTCTCTGGCCCTTGGAATTTTTTCACCAAGAAACTGCCCAATAAAGCTTCATTTGAAGATTCACCTCGGATTGGTAAGAGCTGTCAACTGTCTTTAAGCTCTTGAGGACCGTCTGTATTTTTTAGTAATGTCTCATTACATTAACTTCCCTGTCTGTGCCTTTGTTTGAGTTCTTGAGTTTGAGCAATTATGTCCCTTTACTTTGCATTAACTTCTGTCAGATAACGGTGTGTTAGCTTTTTAAAAGAATTTTATTTTTTCCTCTCCACTGGTCTGTCAAATAAGAAATCACTCCAGAAACCAGGGAATTAAAATTGCCAAAATGTGGTTCCTCTGGTTGTAATTAAACAACTGAAAGAAAACACATTTGTAAATGACAGTAAGAAAAAGATTCTCCAAACTGCAGGAACAGGATATATGAGTTATGAGAGGTTTGGCATATTCTAATATGTACAGGAAGTTCTTCACTCATGAAGAATAAAATTTACTTTGTGATGTCCCCAGTAGGAGGTTTCCTTAACTTGAACTTGAAACTGAATGAAAAATAGATTTTGAACTGTTGGTTCAAGAGACGTATTACTTTTTCCTACCTATTTCTTTCAGTGTCTGAAGACTACACAGGATTGCTGGGTTCAGTTTTTGTCTACTGCTGTATATATTTGTGTAAATAATAGAATATGATATAGGTCTGAACCTATAGTAACTCCATATGCAAATTTAACTTGCCATAGCTGTACTTTTTTTTTCTGTGCACTGTGGTGTTCTTACAGCCAGAAAATGATAGTAAAAAAAGTAAAAAAAAAAAAAAAAAAAATTGAAGAGAAGAAAATAATTACACTCTAGTAAATAACATATAATCAGTCCTGTTTCTTCTGAATTTTGCCAGTGGCTTGAATGGGAGAGAATTGTCTTCCTCCTACTGAAAAGGAATAGGTAAAACTTTTATTTGCAAGATTACCTTTAAATTGTATTGTGACTGTGAATTGTGGTCAGAAAACTTCCTGGTCAGTTGTTGTTTCTTCCAAAGTATTAGATATGTATTGGTGATATATCTGAAGTATTGAAACATAGCTAAAAGGCTGCAAAGAAATTGGCTCTATAAATTCTTGCATTAGGGTCCCAGTGGCATCCCTTGCTTTGGTGCCTGAAAATAAGTGAGAACTCACTGTGTGCATGGTCGTAAGTCAGAAGGTTCTTGTGGAGTCGTACACATTCGATGTGCTCCCTTTTTATTGTTTCACCTTCATGTGAGACACATGGATGAAAGGATGGAAGAGACTGTAGAACCTAACTGTGTTCCTGAGAATCCTCTGTTTCTCATGTCCTTGCCTAATAGTTTGCTACAGAAAAGTTTATTTCCAAACAGCTATCCCTGTATTGCCTTTAGGACCAACAGATAGGGTGACACTATTCAGGTGACAGGACATTTTGTGTGCTGAAGTAATTAAATGCAGACAGAAGCCATTCTTAAAACAAATAAATTCCACATCTAGAGCCGTGTACTCCCCTCTGTGAGAGAAATTAAACAATGATGTATTCATGGGGGACCGGAGAGATTGAATGGAGCTGTCTGCCAGTACAGTCCCTTTCCAGATTGCTGCCATTTCGCCACAGGAATTTCAGGGCTCCTCCAACTGTTATTTTTCTGGATACCATTTTAAATCTTTTAACTGAGATAACTAGAATAACCCCTTGGCTCTTAGGTTTTTGTAATAAAACATGAGAATGGAGGCCATGCTGTTTAAAGCAAGTAAGTAAGGAGAAAAGAAAATTAAAAGAAAATAATGCAAAAAATTCACACAGTGAATCTTACAGGATTCTTTCTTTTGTTGTTGAAATTTTGGTTTTGTTCAACAGTTTTAAATAGTTGCTTGATTTTCAGGCTTCAAAATCACAGAGAACAATTAGTAAGATTTCTTGCATTTTCTGTGTGGGAAATAATTACTTGCATATACACCATTTCCAGTGACCTCATATTTGTGGGTTGTCAGTGTCTCTTCTAAGGACTGGATGACTTTATGTCCAAATTTTTTGAGTGTCCTCCAGTCTGGAGGGTATTGAGTTTTTTAATGTGCATATGTGTGACTAACTGTGGTATCTGCTGACACGTTCGAATGTGACACTTACGGAGTTCCAATAAGCTCGGCAGGATTTAGCAGTTCTAGAAACAAATCAGAACTATTTATACAGAGCACTCCAAAATTCAGATACCCCAAGAATATAAGCTACTGAAAGCTGACAGAAGAGTTTCAGATTGGAGATAAGGAAAAATTTCTTAACTGAAAGTGTTGTCAAGCATTGGAGCAGGCTGCCCAAGGAAGTGGTTTAGTCACCATCCCTGGAGGGTGACTTTTTATAAGACATGTAGATTTGGCACTTAGGGACATGTTTTAGTGGTGGACGTGGCAGTTCTGGGTTAATGGTTGGACTCAATGATCTTAAAGGTCTTTCCCAACCTAAATGATTCTTTTTTTCCTATTGTTCTTTGATGCCTGTTTTTTGTTGGCTTTCTTTTTTTCAGATTCTTAGCACATTTATTCAAGCCATCTCTACCTTGATGTATATATCTCAACTGATTTGAAATATGAAGGCTGAGAAGCTTAACTCAAAGAAAAAAAAATTAATAAGACGCTAAATTGTAGAAAAGGCTGAAATCCAGCCTTGGTATGGTGTGCTGCCCATTTTTTAGTAAGTAAAATGTTCTCTTCATGGATATCTTTCTTTACATAGGAGAGGAGAATTGCCAGAGGAAATGCAAAAGGATTTGTAAGAGAGAAAGCAGCTCTCTAACTACTCATATAATTATGTGAATGATTTAATGCAGAATGCAATTATCTGGTGAAAGGTAAATGCATTGGAAATGCTCAAAAGCTCAGTCTCCATTAAAATACGTTTGAATGATACACCTAGAAACAAAAGAAACTAGAAACTGTCTTTGATGATACAAAAATGGTAGCTGATAACAATGAGAGCATTTGGACCTGTGTGACCAGCACATCCCATACCATTTTCCCTCTTGCCTGCTGCTTATCTGCAAGGCTGGGCTCCCAGTTCTGCATCATTACCGACTTCATCCAGAATCTCGAACAATGGGAAAGCAATGACAAATTCAGCCACTTACTGCAACTGCCGGAGTGACAGCAGCAGAAGGAAAAGACAAAGCAAAGCAAAAAAAGCTGCTGCTACCAACAATGACATCTAACAGCTATCTGACATGGTCTAGAGCCTGTGCTGTACGGGCCTGCCTGCTAGCACACTGATTGTAAGCTGGCACCCTCATGCTACAGCGATGGGCAATAAATAAATAACATTGTTTTGTGCACAATGAAGATGAGTCAGGATGCTGACGAGGCAGGGGATGATTCATATTCAGCCTTCAGAACTCCATCAGCTGTAAGCTATTTTGCTTGCCCTCAGGAATTCATTAACTGGGACAGGGAAACAGATAGTTTTTGCTGTGTTACTGCTGTGCTTGGCTACTATGTGTTAATTTACAATTGTTCCGTGTTCAAGGAAATTGTTGCTTATTCCTCAGGTGGCTGTAGTGAGGATACTGTGAGAAGTTGCACATTTTAGGATGTGTGTCCAGTTGATTGAATCCTTCTACCATTAGAAGCCATGGAAGTGAACAACAAAAAAGAAAGCAAATGAACTGCAGTCTGACTTCTCCTGTGCTACAAGCCTTTCTGAGGAAATAGTAACATGATTTTTTTCAGTCCTGCACGTAATGTTTTAATTCCTTTTACATAATTTTGTGCCTTTTTTTTTTTTTCTTCCTAGAGCATGACAGAATGTCAAGGTCCCAAGCTACACTTGTTCTTCTCATTGCAAGAGATATGCAAAGAAAATGTGTAGC
>VZTA01013818.1:351210-385183 GCA_013398855.1 Mohoua ochrocephala | reverse complement strand
TATAATTTCCTTTATCTGTACTTCTTCATGGCCATGAAAGAGCTCCATTCACTGCTGCATCCTGTTCTTGCATATGGATGGAGCTTGTCAGTCCTGTGCCTTTTCTCTATTGATCAAGCCTAACTCTAAATAACACAAAGCTAACAAACCCCATCGGATCTGTCACAAATGTCATGTGAAGGTGTTACAGCTTGGGGAACAGAGGCACAAATTTAAAAATTAACTTGCACGGTAGAAAAATTACACAACTGATTATTCTGAGAGGCCACTAAAAACTCCAGGTGTCCTGGTTCATTTTCCTTACCTGGGAGGATTTGAAGGCAAGGTCCTATAGGTAAAAGAAAAGTCTTACATGGCCATGCTGCATTGTTTAAAAGCTCTTATTTTTCTGTCTTTATTACAGCTTGACAACTGCGATTAGAAGCAAATGTCTAATTTGAGAAGGCCAATTCAGGGATACAGTTGCTGTCTGGCACAGTCTTCTGTTCTGTGTAAACCTACACGACCATGAGCATCCAGCTTTGGGCAGCATGGGATCCAGATGGATGGTTTTGCTGAGTCTGGGATTTTGTTTACAAATGTTCCACTATAAAAAAAAAATAAATTCCCCACATACAGTTAATACAGTCATTAAAAAAATGCATTTGAATTTCATGTATATTTACCACATGTCCTGAAGGTAAAGATGCTGAATTTTCCTGTTAGATTTTAACCTTTTCTGTTCCTTGGTCTTATTTTTCCTTTGAATATGGGTTTTGATATGCTGTCTCAGTATTTTTTTCAGCTGAACTTTTTTCTATGTTTCCTAATGAAAAGAGCCTCCTTCTGCTTCGCTAGTTGCATTTGTGTGTTACAACACATCACTGCAGGAGGATTATGTTTGTCAAACAAAATTAAAGCATATTTAAAGAACAGACTTCTCCAGTGCTCTGTAGGCTCCTGGAATAAATTTTGTGATACAAGAGACAAATCCAACATGTTTTTGACTGAACTTTAGATAGAGGATTTTTTTAATGTCTACTCAGGGTGTTGCTCAGGATGGTGTGTCAGGAAACAAGCCTAATTCCTGGCGCATACAGGTGAGTAGTTACAGGAGACAATCTTTCTGCAGTAATTACCAATATATCCTATGCTTTGCCATCCAGCAGCCATAAATGGCTGCTAAAACTTTCTTTTGACTTCTTTTCAGGTGCTTTTAAATTTAACCTTTCTGTTGCTTTACTTCATCATTGTTATCTCATTTTTCATCCTGCAGTAAGGAACAACCATTTTCTTCATTGTTTATATAAAGATTTTGAAAGATGTATGAGTATTTACTCTTCTTGAAACAACCATGTTAATCAAATTCTGTATAAAGCATATATTCTACTTAATATGGCTCAGATTACCAAATACAGAAATATAATATTTTCAGATGGAATCTTTTCATCATCTCTGCTAGAAAAATAACGTCTGAGCATGGGGTATGCTGAAATCTCCAGCAGCAACCCAGAATTAGATGTGTCTACTAGATGTGAAATCCCTGAAATGATCTGGAAATACTTCCTAACTGCCAAATTGCACTAAGAACAGTTTGAAAAACATCAATTTTTGCTCATTATGAATTGTTGTAATTGCTCTAGGAGTGCGAGCAGCTGTCCAGAAGATAGTCTTTATGCCTGACATAGCATGAGTGAAATAGAGAATCATTACACTTCCTCTGCCAGTACTGCTGTCTAGAGAAAAAACGTAGCAAAGTGCACCTGAATATGGTGCAAGATTCTAGGTTGATATAAACTTGACTAGAAGAGAGTCACAAATTTAAGGTCTTTGACTGAGAACTAAAGACTTGATTCATAATGCAAAATGTTCTCAGGAGAGATTGTTTTTCCCAAAAGTTTAATTTTAATAGGTAGTGAAGTTTTTTTATTCCTTTTCAAGTTGCATTTGATGCATGAGTTTACTGTCTTACAGGTGGCATGGTATAACTTTTTTTGTAATGTATGGGAGAAAAGGCTGGTTAGTGGTAAAGAAAAGTAAAGAAAAAATATATGGAAAACTCTTTGAAAATTAGTCATATGGAGGAGCTTGAGAGAAAAAAACTGGAGATTTACTGGTCAGGACAGGGGGAAGCATTTGAGACAGAAACATGCTGAAGGAAATAGGTGTAAAAGTAACTTTACCTTTTACCTGTGTAATGCTAAATCTGAACAGATGCACAATAATCTGGAATTTGGTATTTTAAAGATTATGACAATTATTTTCTTCATCTCTTTCTCTTCTGGACTCATGTCCATTGAGTCTGACCAACTTTGTGTATTGGCTGTTTTTTTGGAGATTCCATTACTGTTCATTAATCATATTTAGGCAGGATGCATCCCCATGTTCCTGCTTGAAGAGTACATCCAAGGCTGTATTGGAGACACCCCAATATAGCTCTCAAATTGTTTTAATTTAATGGGATTTTTTCAGGTTTTTGTATATCATGAGATTTGGGAGTAGATTGAACAAGCCCAACTCAATGCTTATGTTTCAATTTTTGTCAGCGGAAAAAACGGAACAAATGGTTCTTGATACAAAGCAGACTCTGCCTGGGGTCTAATTTTATATCACAGCTATAAATATTACTCTTGCCAAGTCCCATTCACTCCCTAGAGTGGTCACTGGGTTCGTAATTTTGAGTTTAAGCTTGTGCTGAAGCATTTTACTGTGTGCTTTGTGGTCAGTCTCCTGCATTTCCATCATTAAACTCCTTAAAGCAAACTCTCCCTTTGGAAAGCAGTGCCCGTGCAGGGAGAAGTACATCACCTCTTGCCATAACAGTTACCAGATCACTCGGTGGGGACATGTTCAGTAACTCTCTGTGGTGGGGACGTTACACGTTCAGTAACGCTCTGTATGCTGTAAGACAAAGGCAGACTGTTTCTCCAATGTTTGTTTATTTCTCCTATGTCTGTTTAAAACATATTTTTGAAATGTTTGTAGTCACCAGTTCTTCATGGTTATTGAGTGTGCAAACTGTGATTGGAGTCAGCTGGTATTAGATTTCTTTACACTGTGTTCCTTGTTGCCTTTTGGAATTCTGCAAGAATAATGCACACTTTCTTAACTGTCTGTAGACACTACTTACTGAAATCTGCACAGGCAGGTTTCATGGTGAAAAGATGTGTTCTGTGCTGGTTGGCTGATCCAGCCTACTGACCTGCAGGTAGCCCCTCCAAAAAGCCAGCTATGCTCATTACTCAGTCCAGATTTGGGGAAAAGGGTCAGTACAGACATTGGATATCCGTGCCTGTTGATTTTTTAGCAATGCAGGAGAGAGTTCTTGGTTTGATAATAATTACTAGTGAGTGACCTCGTAATTTAAACTTATTTAGATTTTGTTTTCCATTGATGTCTAATTGCTCAGTTACAAATTGGTTGGGATACCATGTATCTTCATCTTGCACTGACTTTGGACTCCATTTGCACCTTGATAGACCACAGCAGCACCACTAGTCCTTCTGGATCCCTGGTGTGTCATGGCATTGCTTTCAGGAGTTAAGGAAGGATTTTGTATATCCAGAAGTAAATAACATATGATCTCTGTCTTTTTTTATTCAGCCTTCAAGGAAAGTGATGAACAAATGGTTGTATCTTGCAGAGAATGAGACACCTTTTGCAGAAAATGGCTGGAGAAAGGTCAAAATTGTGACTATTGTATGTTGTGAAATATACATTGTGAAACTAATGAAAAACTTATGGAACTGGTTTTTACTGAGTGGAGGAAAGGCAGAATCAGGCCCATTGGGACAAGCAATAAGTATGGAATATGAACAGTACAATAGTTTTATTTACACAAAGACTTAGTAAAACAAGCTGTGTTATTTTAGCTGAGTATGCCTGATTTGCTATCCAAACACAATATTAATGATACATAATTGGCACCCGATCAGTACCACAGAAGTGGAATGTTGTTGTGCAATGTTCTGCTTTCAGAGCAGTTCCCTTTCACGGTGCATTACCAGCAAGGTCTGCTACACAGTGCCGAGAGAGAGCAGTAGCCCCACATGTGCTTTTGGAAGATGTGGGATAATCCTTTGCAATAGTGACAAAACCGTGGTGTTTCTGAGTGCCTGTGTTCTGCTCCAGAGGCTGCTGCAGCCTTTGGTCTGAGACGAAGCTTAGCCTGGGATTGCTCAGAGCCTTGGAGTGCGGGAGAGCAGGGTGCTTGGTCAGGCCCCTGACCCCCCTCTGCTGTGCTGTGTTCCCACCCAAGACACTGAAGAGCTCCAAGGAGCCTGACTCTGGAAAATGCATCACAGTTCTGTAGGCGTCACTGGAAAGGAGCACAGAAGACCTTGATTTGCTCAGAAGCAAGTGGGAACAAATATGATCTATTAATACAAAATGCTTCATCCTCTGACAGTAATTTTCTTCCATATTTCTTTGGTGTTTGGTTTGCAGTTGTATTTCTTAATTTTCTTCCTTTTTTTTTACTCTTGCAATGCCATATTAATGGTGTCCTTTAGAAACTGAGGTGTTCTCTGCTATATTTTGAGTTTTTCAGTATAGTCTGCTTCTATTAATATGTTAAAAACCCTGTGTTCACCCAAGCTGATGGAAGGAACAACTCTGACTCTGTGAAAGGACTGCCTGCTGTGCTCACTGGCACTCACGGGGCATCATTCCTAATTTTTTTCTGATCTAACTGGTTTCCAGAGGTTGGAAGACCTTCATCTTTTAAAAGATGGAGGTTTGAGAAAAAAAGAGAACTGCTTGGTGGAGATAGGCTGTAATTCTGCTCTTTATAACTCAATAGTTCAGTCTGAAATATCTTAGAATTAGCAAGCTCAGAACTTGCTGATTCTAGGCCATGACTGGGCCGTCTTCAGGGAGCAGCTATTTGTGCTATGAGTCGCTATGGAGCTGGTGCACAGAGTAGAGGTCTAGACTGGTGCTTGTGGTCCTCCCAGGCTCTATTTTCTGTCGTTTTCCCATTAACTGAGACCTGACATATGTTTCTGGGGGATATAGAACTGGGGTTTTTTTGTACTTTCAACAGTTACAGATGTTCCTCCGCTCTTGTCTCTCCCACCCCCTGTATTTGGAGGTGTTTGCTTCAATGTCATCCACATTTGACAGTTGTTTCTTACACATTTCTGTAAGTACAGATGCATAACACTGCTGCCATCAGGAAAAATGTGGGGTTTCACTTGTGGTCAGAAAGAACTCTGAAGTCTGTATAATGCTTTTCTTTCCTGGACAATTTTTTGTTCCTAGACCATTGTGTATCACTGTGATTTCACAGCATGGCTGATGCATGTGGCTTACTCTCAGGACACATTTCATATAGGAAGAGGTTTCCACAAAACCTAAGTACTCTGAGGGACACAGGTGGAGTAATTTCCATTTTCATTTTAATTTTGGGCCACCAATCATCCGGAGCAGCTTTGCTCTCCAGCTGTTGCAGGTTGGGTTAGATTCTGAAGCTGCTTCTTATATGTATCATGTCAGTGGGAAAGAGTACAACTGAAACAGTCTCCAGTATCCCAATCTGCAGAGAGTCAAACCTTGTGCTTACTTTGGACTTTCTTTCTCTAAGAAGAGAGTTTCTATGAGGAAACTCAAACTGAACAGGTTCAAATGCCCTTTGCAAGAGAGAATCTCATATAAAATGCTTATAACTGATGGATACTTGGATTTGCTCTGTTATAAATATAGACTAATGAGATAAAATCTTCAAGGGAACCTGTGAATTCTAGATGTAGAGGGAGAAAGGTTGGGAAGGAGCTGAACTGGTGTGTATATGCCACCTAAACAGATAATATTAGACCAGCAAAGCCATGAGTAGCAGGAGACCAAAAAGTGCTGTCACTTATAATAGTGCCTGTGTGTCTAGACCTTTACTAGGCCTAGAAGGTATGAATATGGGAGATATTGAGAAGGAAAACGTGCATACTGCTCTTTACTTTTGTATGTTTGTTTTGTATTGATCTGGGACATGCTTGCGAGCCCCAGTCAGTCCTTTTGCACCACTCAGATCTGGAAAACTGACAAGTCTTCCCATCAGGGGTAAAAGGTAATTAACACAATAATAACAAAATTAATTTGCCCTAGACCATGTTTTTCCTGGACTCAGTCTGTGGGAAAGGGAGAGGAATGCAGCCACTACTTCAAATCAGGCTGTAGGCCACATTAAAGATTTGAGAGCTGCAAATGGCTCTCCTGTTTTCCCCATTTTGTCCTAAGCTGTGTTCAGCATTTCCTGCATCTGTGGGTCTGGGTGGCTTTCCCTCACAGTAATGCCATCAATGTCAGCCGTGATTACTTGAAACAGTGGCTGAGCCTGCCCTGTTTGCAGACATGCCACAAAGCCGCTCTCTTTTATTGGCTCAGTGACTGATTATAGACCTAAGAAGTTGTAGGCAATACTTGAATAGTCTAAAGTAGTGAAAATTGTATTATAAACCATCTAACTTCTAGTATTCAACACACATCAAACTTATTTCTGTGCTGAAGGCATAGTCCATTGCACCAGCTGTGGCCAGTGAGCCTTGTGGGTGTGTGCTACGAGGAAACCCACAACACAGTCTGGTAAATTCACACACTCTTCTATTAAAGCAAATGTAATCTCTGCGCTGCTGGCTGAGTAATGCTTTAAATTAGATAATACTTCAAATTAAGTGCCACTTTGATATCAAAGGCTTCTTTTCTATTATATGAAAATTCAAAGACGTCTTTCTTGGAACCTTGAAATTAAAGAGGAAAATCATCAAAGCCTTTATTCCATATTGAGATAAATTCAACTCCTCTAAGTTTGAAATTAGTAGCAAGTCTGCTTTCTGCTTTTTCAAAGCGATGCAACAACATTTTGCATTTGACAGCGAGCGTGGACTGTTTATGCCTTTGTAGCATCATGAGCTGCCATGCCAAAATGCTGCTCTTCCACTGGTGGAACTTTTTTCAACTCTGTAAATCACAATTATACCCTGAGAAGTGACACTGAAAACTCCACTGTAAATATGTTTAGTTCACGTCCTTGATCACTGTAAAACATATTTTGTCCAGTTCAAAGGGGCAAAGATGTCATTTTCTAAACAGCTGGTGTTGCTGCTGGGCATGAACATCTGGATCTGGAGTTCTCTCCTGTCTGTGTGTCATCAGCATCCACCTTGGTCTGGCTGGGGCACGTTGCCTGTAAACTTGGTGGAGCCATTAAATGGGTCAGGTAGATTATGCATTTTAAATACATGAGGTCATATGCACTGAAATCACTACAAGTAACACATTATAGGACTGCAATATATATTGCAAATATTTTCAGTCTGTGTCTTCCTGAGGCTGTGTTGGCATTTTCTGTGCAATGCCTTTCTTTGAGTGAGTTCCGTATCTCCACGCAGGCTGGGACCGAGCAGTGCTTTGTATCTAGAGCCAGATATGAAAGCCTGCTTCCTACTAACTTTTTCCGATATTTAAAGATCTTTTGCTGTGTTTAATTTTATTACTTTTAAATTTATTACTAGAGAAAGTAATTACCTAGAAAGAAACATAATTTCTGAGCCTCGAAATTGAATGCCAGTTTTGGGAAAGCTTCCAGATTGATGGAAGAGAATTAATTGGAGATGGAAAAGACTTTTTATGTCTGTGCAAAGTATTCCCCTACCTCTTACCCTAACTCCTCCAGGTAATTTTCTGTACCTTTGCTCCTTTTGGCATTCAGAAGCTTTTCCACAGCTATAGCCATTTTATTTGTCCTTCTGTGCCACTGACTGTAGCACTGTTTGTCATTTCTGACCTGTGTGCCACGGGTTGCCCACAAGTGACATAAAAGCTTAGTTAATATAAGTTTCATAGCTTCATGAATGAAATAAAAATGTCCTGATCCAATGGACTGCAAGCCTGGCAGGATGTAAGATGTAGGTAACCCGTGTTTATGCACTACCAAACACAAACATCGCTACTACTGATTAGATTAGTACCTTTGGGCACTAACTCAACATAAATATTTGATAACAGTGATAAAACTAACTCCATCATATTCCAGGCACACTAAAAAGCTAGCTTGGAAATACTTTTGGCATTGATCAGTTCTTTTGAACTGCTCCATAATGATAGAAATGGCTTTATGCACTGAATAATGTTAACTTACTTGTCTTGCTGATTTTGGGGGCAAAAGGTGTATCTGGTGGCCATGCATGCCTACATTTATCTGGGATCATTACTGTCTCAGCTGGCTGCCTGGGATAGGGGTAACACACACACATCTTTCCGGGTTAATCAGAACTGTCTGCTGGGGGCATGGAGGACTATATATATTATTAAAGGCTAAGTGGGAAATATTCCACACCTTGAACATGAAAAATACGTCCTATCCCTACACTGTGAAATTCCAGCTGCAGATAGTGTGGACTAGAGGAATTACACACGATATCAAGAAACCACAGCTTCATTGCAATATTTTTTTTTAATCTGTTCTGCTCTTTATCAAATGACTGCCAAGAAGTAGGAGGCTCTCATCTTGATTTCTCACTGAAATTAGGAGGAGTAGTTTGTGTACGTCTTCCTGAACACTTTCTGAAACATTCCAGCTGGCATGATAATTTGTGAGTTTTTCAGCTTGTCTGAAATTCAGCCGCTAAATTGTTTGTCAACTGTATTCCTTGCATTCATCGTGTTCTGGTCTCCTAAATGAAACAGCTGTGAATGTATTTACAGTCTGAGTAAGCTGCAGCAGTGATGGAAGCCTGCAGTTTTAGTCATTGCTCATCAGCTGACGTAAAGGCAAAACCAATGGGGAGCATGTTCTTTCTCTCTCTCTAGTCTCTAACTATGCCCATGTGTTGCCATTTAATTTGGATGGATCAGAGAGAACTCATCACTCAAAAGTTCTGATCATTCAGGTCTGTGAAGGAATATTAAATCCCAAACATTATATGGAAAATTTGGTGGACTCCAGAAAATACAGCTATGTATATTCATGGCAGTGGTGAAATATAAAATAACTTCTGAAAGCAAAGAATGAAATTCAAAAAACAAGGATCACAAGTTATCTAATGATTAGTCTGGAATTAGACAAAAATCTAAAGTACGCTGTTTTCAAGCATCCTGAAGTTCTGTTGCTTCAAGCAGGCCTTCTCATAGATCCTTGTACAAATGAACTAAAGCTGCTTCTGAAACTTTAGTGATGACAGAGAAAATGTTCCTGGATTTGTATTTATCTAGAGAATTCCCATTATTACTACAAAGTCATAAATGTCTTTAGAATACTTTATTCTTGTGTTTGGCTTAGAAAAACAACATCTAATTGACAGCAGTTATCTCAGAGCGTAACCAAAAGATGGCAGCAATCCAATACATTTTTCTACCAAGCAGACAAGAGACAGTTTATTTACAGTTTTATGAACTTGGCTGTGTTATTGGAAGGGAAAGATACTATGGATTCTATTTCCTATTGGAAAGGAAGTAATTAAAACAATTTGAGAGGTAAAAAATGCTCTGCAGTTTTTTTATAAATGTAAAAGACCAAAGCAGAGAATAAACCGCATTGAGAGGAAGCATTCGCCAGACCAAGAAGAAATATCTTTGTTTAAACGCTTTCGTGTTGGATAATTCCCAGATGGGACTTCACCCTAAAGTGACAAAAACCCAACCAGACCCCCCAGTAAAGAATTAGTTTCCTAAAACACAAGGAACTGGAGAGACAACCAGAAAGAGGCAAATTTCCTTACCCTTTAACAGTGAATGTGTGTAACCTTAATATCTGTGCGCTTCAACTTTCCTGGCGACATTCACAACGGAAATGACTAGAGTAATGAGTTGGTCTTCTGAGGCCTTCCTGAAGCCCTGTGAGGTCAAGGAAAAGGTTCCCAGTGACTCCATTTGTGTCTGAATCAGCTGCTGTCTGGTGGCATGCCAAAAGGGCCTGAAATGATGCAATGTACTAATATGCACCTTATGCTGGGTTTGGATTATCAGTGCCATCAGGGAGGTGATAACAAAACAGAAGCTACAAAGAGAATTTGGAGGGAAAGTGGGGAATTAACTGTTTGTTGGGCTTACAGTGCAGAAAAATTCCCAAACAACAAACCCTCAAATAACCAAGCTCTCAAACAAAGAGCATTTACTCCCAACCCCAAGGATTTTCAAGTTCAAACACCTCACAAATCATAGCGCGTAACATCTTTCAAAACAGAAAATCCCTTAGGAAAAGGTTTCTCATCATTACAAATTTCCTTACAGGAGATTGCTCAACAACTCTTAAGCAACATTTCCATTATGTGCAAGGCCAACACAAAAGCTTGTAGTGTTCCAGAGTGCATTCACTTGCTGGTGTAGCTGACTGAGGATACTGCTTTGTAGGGTGAATGTGAATTAGGGACACAATCCTGGTGACTGATCCTCACACTTGTGAAGTGGCATTCTCACCTTATTAAGGTTTTTCCATACATTTCAGCAGGACTAATGCCCTGCTATTCAACCAATGTAGTGCCTCACTGCAGAAATACTTTGGGTAGTTGAAGGCTGTCCTGATCAGGGGCCATTACTTCTTTTAAATGATGAAGATCCCACTAACATTTTCCTTTGACTTAGTATTTATTTTTGGTAGCTCAAGGTTCCAGGCTGAAGTCAGACATTTCATGATATGCTATTCACGTACTTTTGTCCTCTGAACAGAAGCAGTTTGTCCAAAGGAAGCAGGGTGAGTAGGATTTGCTTTTTCCTACATAAAGAATTAAGAGAAAAGCTACAAGAGAAAAGGGTCAAAACCAGATGAAATGTAATGGAAAATTTGCCTGCGTTTTAAAACCCCAATCTTTTCTTCGTGACTTTTGACTTATCCTGATATTAGATAATTCTAATTATACAACTCTGAATTGCTACTGAATTTTATTCCTGAGGGGGAAAAGTGAATTAATTCTGTTTAACCTCTTGCAGAAATTCAGTTTTTTTCCTTCATGTCCCTGCTGGGGTTTTTTTAGGCAGCTGCTACCTACAGCTGTGAAGACACACCTTGTTTTGTACACAGGCCTGCAACTTCCCAGTCCTCCTTTCAATTATGGCACTGCAGTCAGTGTTGACCCATATTTACAAGCCAAGAGGGTTTGACATGAGCAGGAGAAGCCTCAGAAAGCAGCGTGCAATGTGGCGCTAGAAGACGCACATGAATTCCTCAACCTCTTTGTTAAATAAACAAAATACTGATGTTTGTGGTGAGTTAAACATCTGCACTTCACTTCAAGCATTAAGTGAACTTTGAAAATGCAATAACCTCTGTTTTTATTAAATTCAACAGTTTGAAAAAACTTGGCTGTCAAAAGTACTTTTAAAAGAAGTGACCAGTAAAGAATGGTGTCCTTTATTGCATTGAAAAAACAGGTATACAAACCTTTATCTTTTTTTGCCGGCTCACAAATGTACCCTTCATGTGGATGGTGGTTCCATTACTGATCTTACTAAGTGTGCTCCTTTTTTCTCTGTGGTAATTAATCTATATGTTAAAATTCAAGGCTTTTCTTCTCAAGGAAGAAGGATAGGATCAGTCTCATAGTTATCCTAAAGCTTAACGATTGTTTATTTTTTCAGGAGGAGTTACAACATGAACAGATTTTTTTCAAAAAAACCAAAAACATGAAAATATTTAGAAATTTAAATAACTTCTGAGGAAATCTGGACTATCACATTGATCTACACGAAACCCCAAAAGAATTCAAGTTAAATGTGAATTTTCTTTAATACCTTTGACCTTTAGGTGAACAATTTACTTCTCCAAGTATACTACTTCAGGCAATACAAGATGAAGAAAAATATGTCCTAGGACATATGCTGACCAGGGTTTGTTCCCACAATGTCCCAATCTACTGCTCTGGTCTACTCGTGGGATGAGCGAAATTTCTTCTTGGAGCGTGAAGGGCAGTATTAATGCTCAAATAACCCATATTTTGGATGATTTTCCAACAGAAAAAGGTGAAACTTGTTGTGAGTGGTGTTTCTTATTTCACACGATCAAAGAGCAAAATGCTGTAACTCAAAAGCTGAGGAGTGGAAACTCTGAAAGAAGGTCAAAGGCAGGAGGTGACAACAGCCCCCTGAGGCTGAACATGTCACTTGTCACTGATCCAGGCAAAGAGTGTTGGCCACAGCTGGCTCATTTCTTCTAGAGAAGGGTTCAGAGGACACAGCCAGCTCGTTCCCACAAAACCCAGCCCTGCTGCTTTACATACCCATGTTTGTGGGTCTTCTGTGATCCGAGAGCCACA
This sequence comes from Mohoua ochrocephala, assembly GCA_013398855.1. NCBI lineage: Eukaryota > Metazoa > Chordata > Aves > Passeriformes > Acanthizidae > Mohoua > Mohoua ochrocephala. The sequence goes on along the minus strand of VZTA01013818.1, from coordinate 372,965 downwards.
GGATCACCACCTCTGGTACACAGAGGCAGGCACATGAAGGTTTTTTTTCCTTAATGCTTTCTGACTCTGGCTGGCTGGTATTACTCAGTGTATCTGATTTGTTTCTGTTTGAATGAAATGTTTTGTTTAATCTCAAATGATCTGTCTTAATTGGCTGGGTATGTGGAAACATTTCAGTTTGGGACAGACCCAAAACAATAACCACTAACTTGTTCTTTTTGGTTGTTGTTGCTTTTTTTTTTTCTTCCCCCTATTGGCAACTGAACAAAAACCCCCCAGTTATTTGCATGTTTTCTGTTTTAGCATCAGCTGCAGAGGAACTCAGTAGGATTATGCCTTTATTTGAACCTGAAAATCAATGTGAAATGTGATCAAAATCAAAGCAGGCTCAGAGAAACAACCAGGATAGAGAAGACAGGGTAGTTTTCTGGTTTAGATGTATTTCTTTCTTTCTGACAAACTTGAATTCAAACTGAATTAATATTGGATTCTCTTTAAAGTTGATATTACTTTGGGATTCATGGTTTCCTTTGATTTGGTGTAGAAATAGAGCTATAGGTGATGCACACGTTCTGTTTCAGGATAGTGTTCACTTGTCGCTATATAATGTGAGCAGCTGGTTTAGATCAGAACATTATGACAGGTTTTAAACTCATTAAAAATCAGTGTTTTTTCTGGACCAGGACTTCATAATTTAAGTCCTCATCAGAATTACAACTTCCAGACAGTGTGAACTTCAAAATCTTCAGCTGAGATCTTTAGATCAGCTATGTTTCTAGTGAAGGTAAAAATGTGGAGAAGGAGACAGAAAGAAAGACAGGCAAATAATTTTTCATGTTTGTCTTTCAATAATGTAGTATAGAATAGAAATGGAAATAATGGTGTTAGAAACTATCCAACACAAACAGGGTTGAGAGAGATGAACAAGAGCTTTGGCTGTATCTTGCTGCAGAAAGGAGTCTGAGGTGTGATTGAAAACCCATGTTGCCTCTCCTGTAGAGCCAAGCAAGGGCTGTGGTTTCTGCTGCATGTACGTCAGAAGTGTTTGATTCTCAGATGGAAAAAAAGAATTAAAAAAATTCCATTCTTGTTTGTCCAAGCACAAATTAAATAACTACAATTTGCTTTATCTGCTGTGGCATTGGGGCAATGGAAATAGCTCACTTAGGTGCCAGTTATGAAGGCACTCTCCCTCTCTTCTTTCCCCTCCTCTTCAAGCACTCTGCTGTTTCAAGTTGTCATTTGATACACCGACCACCAAGTGAAACATGTACAACTACTGTTACTTTGCATTGCAGTCACAGGAACAATGCTAAAGCAGTTATCCAGTAAAACCAGCTCTGATTAGGTGAAACATGGCTTCCAAGAGTAGCTCACATGAAGAATGTAGTAAAGAATGCGGAGTAGGGTTGGAAGGTGATGTTTTGGGTAGGCTAGATATGTAATTAGGGTCAATCCAGGGGTCACTTTTGGTAAATTATCAACCTTTTTTTTTTTTTTTAACTAGATGCTGCATATCTTTGAAAAAGCTAAACTGAAAAACTTAGCAGTCTCAATTACACTTTGGAAGAGTTCCCGTCAGACCTACTTATGTCTGTCTCCAAGTTCAGAGTGTCGGATAACACTGAGGTTTTCTTAACGGCGAGCAGGGCTTGGAATGTCACTGAAAGAAAACAAAACCAAGTCCTGTGGAAAATAGTGAATAAGTGAGTATCTGGACTTTCTGGGAAAACTTTCATAAATGAAAGAAGAAGGAGAAACTAGTCAGCTAAAAGAATCTTATGCTGTAGGGAAATGAAATTTCACTGAGCAGGCGTGTTTGTCATGCTGGTTTGATGATCAAATAGAAATGTTTGCAGGTGCTGCTTGTGTCTGATGTGCCCCCAGACCATGGGCACTGCACTGCCTGTGCTGACACGTTTACTGATTTGGGTGGAGAGATAAACTCTGGCAGGCCTTGGTTTCACAGCTCTAATGAGTTGTGTATACACTTGGTTTGTAAGATAAGAGGTCCCAATGCAGTGCTATCCACTGTCCATCTGTCTTCCCATTCCCATAGTTGTGCTACAAAATGGTGCTGCGACATTTGTACTGGAGCTGTGGCGAGAGGGAACTACAACCTTTTCTCCTCCAAAACTGCCTGCAAACTAATCCCCACTTAAGCTTTATACTGTAAGCTACTTATTACAAAGAAAAGGTTGTCTTAAGAGCTTAAAAAATTATCAAATTTTTCTCCGAGTTTTACTGGTTTTGTTGCCTCTAAACTCAGGCATAATAAAAAAAAAAAAAAAGAAGAAGAAAGCCTGGCTCACGAAATGTCACATTGCCTCACTTTACATGTACTATATATATTACTTTCTCTAACTCTTGGTAGATGAGATATCACTATGTAAAGAGAATCAAGGAAAAGAAATGACTGGGAAAAAATTGGGTCAGTTATTTGGTGAAGTTGTGGTGTTTTTTCCCTCCAGTCAATAAATTGATGTTATAATGATAATGCCAACAGGAGCTGGGATATGAGTGCAGCATATTGGACTCCATTTGATTATTGCACTCTGGTCATCAGCTGCCAGTACTCTTCACTAGCATTAGTTCTACCTACACCTTTATTGTACTTTATACAAAAGATAGCAAGGATTGGGCTGAGCTCCCCTCTCTACGGGTGATAAGATTAGGATCAATATACACTGGCAAGGCAATGTAGTAATACCAATTTATCACTTCTTCCTTAGTTACGATTTCCTCAGTTCTACTTCCCAAACCTTCTATCCTCAAAGTAAATTATGTGATTAGTTTATTTATTTTTTTCCTACAGTCATGCTACTGCAACTCAATGAAGTCTATCAGTCTGCTTTATTTCCTATTTTCACTGTTAGACAAAAGTGAAGTCATGACTGGGAGGCCAAACATGACATGGTGGGAATAAACACATGATTTTTTTTTTCCAATATATTTCCAGTGTCTCTTCTTTAACTGGTCCAATATTATTTTTCACAAAATGTCAAGAGAATAATTTGACTATTCTATCATAACTATTCTCTTGTGAGTAGATTTTTTCCCAGTGCACGTAACAGGAAACAGTATAAATTTCTATCTTCCGACTTTGTCTAATTACCTGTTACCTAAACTAGGTAACAGCTTAAAGGGCAAGCAATATAAATAATTACCTAGGACTTTTAATTAAATTTGGATAGTTTAAGATTAACAGGACAGGGTGCTGGGCCATCTTGTCTACACTGTGTTTTTGCCAAGAAAGGTTGGACCAGATGATCCTTAAAATCCCTTCCAGCCTGGTACTCTATGATCGGAGTATTAACCATTGGTCTGAGTCATCTCTTCCCACTGTAATTGTGAACTCCACTGGCAGTAACCATATGCACAGCCTTTGGTACATGGCTAACAGATCTAACAAATACAAAGACTTTGAAGCTGGGATTAGGAATGTTAAAAACATCCCAAGAAACTAGTCATACATGGACGTGGACCAAAGTCTAGAATGGAACAAAATATGTGTCTCTCTCAAGATTAGATTTTCAATATGTGTGGAGTTTTCTTGTTTTTTTTTTTTTTTGTTTTTTTTACAAAATAGATGTTGGAGAATCTGCGTTTTATTTCCCTAGTAATCTCAGACTGAAGGTAGTTGAGTTTATAAAGAATAGCTTTCCAAGTGGTTACAATGGAAATACTATTTTTAAAAAACCAACAGCCTGGTTTTCAATAGTTTGAATTATCAAAGTTCCTTCTATTTCTCTCAAAGAATACTTTTGAAAGCATTAATTACTCTGGATATTTATTCCATCTTCTCTTGATATTGATACTTTACATGAATATTTTTATGCTATATTATAAAATGTTCTATATTAATTCATGGCATATAAATGGTTAAGAGTGTTTAAAAGAAATATCTCCAGATGCAAACACTGTGTGGTGTACATTTGATTATGGCACGTTGTGAACTGAAGATTTCTAAGTACTCTGTCCAGGACTGCCTCTGAAAGAACGCCCCCATTCCAGCACCCAGGATGAAAAGCATGTGAGGTTAGGTAGAATTTACAAGACCGGTTTAAAAGGTTTAATTTTGTCTTATATATGTTTTAGTTTCCAGAAGCTTATGAAGAAGAACAGAGTGAACCATTTGCCTTGATTAGACTATAAAATTACCTGGTTTTGTACCTGAAAACTGGTGCCAGTGATGGCTGCTTGCTCAGAGATGAAGGCAAACTCATTGCAACAGGTGGAGGATAAGGCAGTCAAGGATATACAGAGACTAGAGGAAAGACCAGAAAAGATTACTGGGGTGAAAAAAGGACAAGAAAGGCATCTGCTACATTGTTAAAGGTTTGTTCATACATGAAAACTGCAGATAGAGATGAAGTGAAAGGATGAGCAAACACACAATCCGAATAAGAACAGCTCGACTGGGCTGATAGACATTGAGCGCTTTTCAGCTGTGCTTCGTTTTCCTTCATCTGTTAACCAGGAAACAAATATTATCATTATTTCATTTTATACAGGGGGATCAGAAGTAGAGAGAAATTTATTTAAGGTCATTCAGGAAGTCCACAGCAGAACAGAGAACTAAATCAGGGATTTCTGAGTTCCAGACCAGGACGCTAACCATGGGACAGCTCATTTCCTCTCTGTAGGAGACTCTGCTGCCAAATTGCATTAGATGAGAACAAGTCCCTCTTGTTTACATTTCTTTAAAACAAACCTTCATTAGGACTGGATTCAATACATCACAAATACATTATCAAGATTACCATGAAATGTTTATAAATCTCTAAATCCTAAGGATAGGATTGGTTGATGTAAATGAAAATGAGATCACAAGACTCAGGACAAAAGCAAGTAAGTTATCTGAGGAGAAGAGCAAGGTTATTTGCTGATGTAAGGAAAACGAATGGAGAAAACTTGGAGAAGTTTTTCTGACTTGGGAAAAACTTGTTTGTGTGATTGAATATGTCAGAATAATTTAAAAGCTCATTTATTATGAAACCAAATCTGCTTGTTTGAATACTGCAGCTCAGCTAATCCCCTGAGGCTGTTTACATAAAAACGAACAATCTGCTAATGTTAAAAATTTTACTCACTTCCTTCATTTCCCAGCTCTTTCTTAAGGGAAAAAAAAAAAAGGAAAACAAAGAAAGCCACTTTTGTGCAACATTCTTAAACTTACAGAGAGTGTCCTGTTGCAAGAACCAAGTGTCGCCGAGCTGCTATCGTCTGCAAAGGATGTTGCTCAAGTAAGTAATGGGAAAAAACTGTGCTTTAAAATCAAATCAAATGAAACTGCTTATGCTGAGTATTATGGATCCTTACTGGATTATAAGTATTGTTCAGCACCTTCAATACACTGTAGTGATACTCCTAATTTTTACAGAGACAGTGCATTCCTCACCTTGGTTCCAGGACAAACAGCTCCTGGACATCAGTCAGGATATGGTTTCAGTACAGGGACTGTACAGACACAATTTGTCTTCGATCTTCTTTTTTTTCCTAGGTACTTACATACTTCAGTTACCATCAGATTAACTCCAAAATAATTTCTGCTTTTTTCCTCACTTTTTAATGAAGATTTTCTTAGCTGCACTAAATTTAGGCCTACATCTTGCCAGCATCATTCCTTCCATGGCTCTGCTGTAGTGACGGACACACAGACTGGTCTGTGTTTTGCCTGTGAGTGAGCAGCCATTCATTTATTTGGCTGAGTGCAATCCTGCTGAAGTCAAAGGGGGTTCTGTCTTTGACTTCCATGACTCTTGACTTTCAGCCGGTGCCTCAAACCAGTGTCAGAAAGTTCCCAGGGACAGCAGCTAAAGCCATGGATTTGATTAAATCTTTCTGCAAAGCTGGCATTGCTGGTAATTCAGCCAGCTCTGCTTATGTGATAAGAGAGGTGAACGTGTCTTCTGGTGTCCAATAGCAGCCACATCCACATGTGTCCAAATGGAGGACAGTCCATGAATTGATTATATTGGAAGATTATATTCTTCATCTAAACAATTTATAAATTTTTTGTTCAGGTTTTTTTTTTTGTGTTATTCAGCAGCCAAAATCTAGAAATAAAGAAACATTTGAAAGTACTTCACCTGAGCCCTTTTTGGTATTTCATAATCATGAAAACACATGTCTTTTTAAAATAAATGTCTGAATTTCTCTTGCTTCCCAAAAGAACATTAAATGTTTGTTTAACGTCTGTCAGGTAAATACAGATGTAAAACTTCTTTTAGACTTGCATACATTCCTTTCTACTCAACGTTGGAACACAGGGAAGAGTGAAGGTGGAGTAAGTCTCCCACTTTTTTGCCCCCCCATGCTCCTCCCTCCCCAAACTTTTGTAACCTTCCTGATCTCTGTTTCTCTTCAGTTAAACACCACCTGCATCCCTCCTATCCTATTAATGTGCCCACTTGCCCTTCACTCCCTCTTCTCTTTTCTTTGGCAATGATTTCTTTTCTTTGTCAGGCTCATCATTTCATGCAACTATTTTTTAAAATATATTTACACAGAACACATCACAGGGGAACAGTATCCTGAAGCTGTTCTCACAAATCCTTTGGGAAAGGCAGGATGATGTATTTGGCCAAGGAATACACTGTTTTGTCTTCTTGCAGGTGAGTGGTGATTATTCTAGGCCGGCTCTTTTCCCTATTTCCTTATCAACAGTTTTGGTACCTACACAATTTCCCTCTCTCAGCCCTTCAACGGAGCACAAGAATTCTTGACACGTATCATTTATCTCCAAGACTAATACAGGCTCCAATACCAGAATATTATTTCTCAATTTTACCCGTCATCTTGTTTTATATGAATCTTGCCAATAATTTACGGTGCAGCTGCATCTGTTAAGATGACTCTTTTGCTGTGTTTAAAAATGATATTTCTAATATCTGCTTGAAAATGGTGTGCATTTTTTGGTGGAAAAAAATAAACCCCAAAACTAAGTCCAATCTCTGTACCTTTTCTTTTATCAGATTTTTCTCTATATTGTTGACAAGGTCAAAACAGGTGCTCATTGCAAAGATTAATTATCAACCAAGATGTTGATGTAATGCACAGTCTGTTTTCAGTTGTGGCAGGAAATCTCGGCTGATACAAGGGCTCTGCTCTATGGAACCTGTAAAGCAACACTGGCTCCAAACAGGTTGGGCTGGAATCCGAAAGCTGCAATTTTTGTTGGCTGACAAAGCATCTTCCCACCAGTGACCTCCCTTGTGCTCCTCAGCCCAGTGAGTTCCCACACAATGTACTGCAATTTGACTTCTCAGAATTGGGAATAGGGATAATGGGAGCACATATTGCAAATTCTGTTTTGAAAAATAGATAGGATTTTTCTCCCTAGAATGGGACTGGCAAATTACTAGCTTTTTTTTTTCAAGTGTTTCAATGATTTCATGGCTTTATTGCTATCAACTATGATGTAAGCCAGGTCCTTGGTTTACTTGACCACTACTTTCAATTTTTCTGGTAAGACTGCTTTGGAGATTTTGTGTCTTTTGCTTGGTCCTGTGCTGCTGATGGAGAATCAGACATTCTGATCAGGGATAGTAAAAGTAAGGTTGAGCTCATGCCTAATCTTTCAGAATTTTCTGGTGCACAGTTTTCAGGTAGATAGTGAATAGTCGCTTTGGATTATTTCCTCCTCGAGAACTACATTAATAAATTGGGAATCTATAAGTGATTGCCACAGAAACAAGAAATCCACACCACAGGCAGTTTGAAGATGATCTCACTATCTGTGTATTCTTTTGGACTCTAAAGAACCTTCATGGGAAAAGAGGCTTCGCTGAGGCTGTCACTAAGGATTTTATTCTCTCCTCCTTTTTTTTTTTTTTAAAAAAAAGAAATTTTCCTGGTCAGAAATAATTTCAACGAAGACAAACTTCTCATCAGCTCTTAGCAGAATTAGGTACCACTTATGGAAACAGAAGAGTTAATGGAAGAATGAATTCCATTCTAAGAAAGGCTACTTTAGCTATTACATATGCCACTTCTCTGATCCCCCAAGAAACCATGTAGAAACTTCATTAGAAAGAAGAATATTTTAGCTTTGGATGGGCGAGTGGTTATTTGGATAGGCACACATTATTTTAAAGCAATAATTTAATTTCTGTAAGATTCAGCCAGCCATTGTAGATCCAGTGGTGACACTGATTACTTCAGTAGGCTGGTGATGATCAGAACCATTTAATATCCACTGAAATTAATATTGAGGTAGAATCAGGAATCCTTTCATGCCTCAACATTTGATTGCTACTGTTATCCAGGGGAGAAAATTTTTAAGAAAAAAAATCAGGTAAAGATGGATAGTGTGTCTAGTACTGAACTGTTACAAAGAAATAGTCAAGTAAAGGAATTTGTTAAATAAGAAGTACAGTATTGATTCTGAGACTGTCTCAATGACTATGTCTGAAGTGATCACAAGGAGGCAATCTGGACATTTGAACAAAATAAAAATGCCTGAGTCAGATGATCCATGGGAGCTGTTTGCTCTATCAGTCTGCGGCCAAGACAAAGCACTGGATGCAACTTCTCTCCCTGCAGAAAGGGCAAAACCAGACAAATGTCTGATCCAGATGACCTGCAGTTCCTTTGGCAGAAGGTTCAGAAGCAGTAGGTGAGCACTCTTCACATTTATTGATGAAGGGTCCTGATCCTGGTTTTCATGTGTCACGATTAAAGTGGTTGAGACAGCAAAACCTCAGCCTGCTGAGCTGTGAACCCTCACGGAGGTTAATTCTGTGGTCAATACAGAGCACCAGTGACAATGCACTCTGTGACATGTAATCGAAATTTCAGGGAAAGGATGAGCTGTAGACTACAGCTGCTCAAACCTGTTGGAATTACTCTTTTCCAAATGCAATCAGGCTCTCTGCTGAGAATCTGATTCACAACATCCTCAATGTGATTCAAGTGTTTAGGTCCCTTGCATTCTAAGGATAGGTTTTGTGTGACGTATGAGGAAACAAGGAGCATGAAATATAAATGTCAACTGTAACAGTGTCTGGTTGTAGAAAAATTAACGCTGTGTTAGAATTTTAATTCCTTCCTGAGTGAATTACTCAGTCAAATTCAGGCCCACTGAAAAAAAGAAGGCAGAAATTAAATTTCTGACGCAGATATGCTCCTGTCAACATCATACACATGAGAAAAATATATAGTAGCATGAATTTGAGCTGTAATTAACTATATTTCAGCATAATTGCAAATACGAGCTGATTTAGGTATAATATTTCATGAAGAAATGTCCCTTACAGTTTACTTAAGCAGGTAATATATTTTCTACCCCTGTTTTTAGATCAGTCTTCTGAACAGGAGAGGGGTTTTGGTGTATTGCTTGGTATAAGTGATTTTTAGTTTCTTGTTTTTTTTTTCCTGATGTTCAAGCCTGAATTCTCCTACAAAACAAACCCCAAATTGTTTCTTAGTATTACAGTTTTCCCCAAATTCAGTAACTTGTCCTTCCACTTTGTCTAACTGGTCACCAGGAGAACTTAAGCGTGGTCCTAAGTGGTTTAAAGTGCGTGACTTTAACACCCAGAGGAAGAGCTCTAGAGGCAGTTCTGGTTTATAGCTCAGTGTAAGCTGGATGATCTGTATGCTGCATCTGCACAGAACCCTGTTGCACTGCAGGCATTCAGATCAAGCAGCAAGGTGCAGTTCCCACACTTGTATCACTCCTGATTTTCTATTCCTGCACTCTCCTGCCTTGTTGCTAAGTATTCTTATGCTGCAAAGCATGTAAAAGAGTTTTCTGTTTTCCTGATCCTAGAAGGCTGCATTTAAAAAAATACTCTCATTAATAAATGAGAGTCAGAGATGGTGTTGGAAATGGTGGTATGGAATTAGCACCATTGGAATTAGTGAGTGAAACCTACCCAGAGATGGATGTCAGCCCAGGGAAGGAGCAATTGAACTGCACAGCTGGAACACTTTTATTGGGAAAACCCTGGTTGTAAATCTAGCCAAAAAATGATATACTTCAATCCTGGAGTTTATCAGGTCACTACCATATAGCCACCTCACTGCGATTATGCATGAAAGCATGAAAAAATGTAAAAAAATGCTCTACTACAGAATTGCTCTCTTTAGCCCATCTCCATTAGCTTGGAATAGGATTTTCCTAGAGAATAGCTGCTTACATTCTTGAACTCTGTACAGAAATATCTCAAGAAATTTTTTTTGCTTTCAAAAATAAAGTGAAATGGAGATTCTGCATGCCCATAATTTCTCATTTAAATGAATATGACCCATAAGCTTTCATATTTTTATTACTGATTCACCGCCTAAATTATCTGGTGTTCGAAAGTTGTTGTTGTTGTCCTATATTATTAAACAAAATTATTTCTGTAGGCCTCATTCTATTGTCTGTATCCGCACCTGAAATTCAGTAGCAGGGCTGTATATTGAAATACTTTGCTAGTATTTCAATGAAGCAAGTTTTAATTACCGCTTCTCTCTTTTGCTTTCTGTACCAGCAAGACTCTTCGGTACACCTTGTCCCCAGAAACGTTCCAGGGAAATGTAACATGATTTTCCTCTGTTTTAATGAGGGCTTAATTGTGCAATGGTAAATAACTTAATTGCTCGGTTAGCAAAGCCTAAATCGATGGTGATGCTGCTGCATGATTATATTCTGTGTTCCAATCTGTAACTCATTTTCCCTCTGACTCAGAAAGCCACTAATTCTAAGGAAAATAGTTCTTTAACAGAATTTAGTATTTTTAATAGATTTTTTTTTTCTATTAGCGTGTTTAAAACTGCAGTGGTTAACCTGAAAACCTGACTCAGCTGTGTGACAGCGTGACAGTTGGTGACAAGTGGGTTGTGCCACGCACAACAGAAGATTGTCACCACGTGGTTCTGGCACAAATTCTCTGTGCAGTTGGGGGTTCTCTTTATAGAGAGTGCAGACTAATTTGCTGTTTGCTCAAGATGATGAGGCAATAGCAGGGCCATTTGTTTGGATCATTATGTTTTGGGTCATTACTGAATTTTTAAAAAGAAGATTGTCCCACAGCCTATTACTATTAGAGTTTTGTTGTTGTTGTTTTAGGGTTTGGTTTTTGTTAGGTTTTTACTTTGTTTGATTTTTTTTTTTAATGTTGGCTCAGTTAGAAAAACTTTTCTCTCTTCATGGATCCAGCTACAATTTATGTGCTCCCAAAAAAGATAACATGCATCTTATGAAGGTACTAACAATTCATGGATATTGATGCATTCCATCCACAGGTGACTCTGAATACAGCCAAACTGCCACACAACTAATCAGGGCCTCAGCAACTTACCTCCAGATTTTATTCCGTTGCCAATATGCCTCATCAAACATAAGGACAGAGAACTTCAGCAAAACTTTAAATAATACTTGCTGCAAACAGGTGATGAAAAATATCAGATCACAATGAATTTCATCAAAGAGGAGGTTCTGGCAAACAAAGGACACTGTGCTCAGTGATCTTACAAACCTCTGAATCACTTTGGCCTATTCTTTATTAATACAGTACATGGCTCATGATATGTGCTCCTCTGCCTGTGACATTTACTGTGGGTACTGGCCTTGCTGGGATATTTTGTTTTCACATTCAAATAGTGAAAAAAATTTTTTCAAAGAAAAACATGGGGATTTGAAAACAGTAACTTTTCTTGGCCTTTGGTCATTGAAGGTATCATGAAAGAGTCAGTGGTTTCATGAGGCCCTAAGTTCTCCATTTGTATTTATTTCATTCAAGTATGGAATTTTTAAAAGAATTATTACTCATTGATCTGTGTAAAGTATGATGTTTTCATGGGATGTTCAGTCCCAGATTAACTTGGGACTTAATAGTTCAGTAAAAATAAAACCCTATGATTTCATTCATTCTGATCAATCAATCAATATATCTGAAAAATAGAGCTGCCAAGGAAATATATTTCACACAATATACTCAATAAACAAAAACCAGCTAATTTTAAATTGATATGCTCCTAGAAAAAATAGAAGTTTTTTTAATCAGTCTAAAAGTGTAATATTGTTATGGGTGATTTTATACTCCTAATTTAGGATGTAGTTGTTACTATTTAAGAAGCAGGTCTTTAAAAAACTGATAGTGTTTATTTTCAGAAAGTAGGAAGCATTAAGTAAAAATATTTTCTTTTCAAGCATTGAAATTTCTTTTCTTGTCTGTCATAGCTTGCTGGTATCTTCCCAAAAACTCCAGTAGCCTGTGTTACCACTATGAACCACAATGTCGTTCTGTGTTACCTTTCCACTCTCATATGAAAACCAAATCTACTCATGCAAATCTTACCTGCCATGATTCACTGTCTCTTTTCTTTTTTCCTGGCCTTTAAGATGAAAATAATCATATAAATACAAAAAAAACCAAAACAAAATAAAACCAACCAAACAGCAAACCACCTCTCCCAGTGTAAAAAATAATTAATTAAATAAATTGAAAAACCACTGAAATGAAATTTGTGTGGGTGAACTTGGCTGTCAGGTTTGGCTCTCCTGTTCAGCGTTGCATCCGTACCTTACCAGAACACATCACAGCTGCCCACCTCTCATCTTTACTACATTCTTCTGATATTTTCCATTGCCCAATCTAGTCCAGTTAGCACTAGTTTTGTCTGCTTGGGCTTCACCCTTAACATTTTCTTTCCTGTTTATGGTATTTATGCTCATGTAGAATATAATTTCTTCTCCCACTTAATTTCTGCTTAGCCAGCCTTGATTCATTTACAGCATTCCCTCAAAATTCACATTTTTCATTCCAACCCCTTAATCCTTACCCTTATTTAATTCTTTCCAAACTCTTGGTCATCTGTGGTAGCAAGGCAGAGCAATCTAAATTTTCCTAGATGTGAGGAAACAGTAACACATTTTCCAAAATAATTTCTTTTTTATCAGCTTTTATCAGACATAACGGAAGATCTTCAGAAGACCTCAGAGGAGAGTGCATAACTAGCTGTGAAAGCTAAGAAAAAATATAGGAAAGACTGATTGTCTTGAAAATTAAATCAAAGGCTGGGAGCCATTCAAAATGAAACATGGAGATTCACTGTCAGTTTTCACTCCTTGAGTGAACCAGGACCTGAAGCAGTAAGGGCTCAATGTTTAGCCTTCATCCTAAGGGCTAAGTAACAGTCAGAAGGAAATAACTCTGATCTCACATGGGCAAATGAAAGTTAAAAAGGAAAGTAGAAGAATCAAAGCTGTTACTCAGGATGGGATGAAATGTCCTCTTATAAATGTCTTGACAGTTGATTACTTAGGCAAATTTCAGCAGAAATGGTACTTGTCCAGCAGCCTTACAGACTCATCCATTTAGTACTTTTCTAACCCAAATCAGGCTACTCAATGGCTGTCTTGTTTTCGCTGCAGTGCTACCTAGTGCTAATATTATGGATTAATTTTGTACCTCTTTTTCATTTTACTTCTGCAAGTAAAATCTTTTTTCCTGTTTTACTTCTACTAAGTAAACAGCCCTGCCTAGTCCAGTTTCCTGAGCTAGAAAGTAGAAGTCTGATGCATAATTTCTTGGTTTACTATTAACTAGCTATGACCCCAGGCAACCAGAATGTTAAAATGCTGTTAATTGTTTTGTTACTAATTAGAGATTAAAAAAAAAAGTCCTCCTCATGTTTTTACAACCTGTAGTGTTACTCATGAGTTCACAGCTGCTGAAGAGAGTCCAGTTATTAATTCTTTAAAAGTTCGAAGTCAGACTCACTTTTCAGTGCTTGCTTTCACTTATAGCTATGTACAAACAAATGGTGCTGGCCTCTAAGAACCTTTAGGACACTTTTTCTTCTGAGTCTGTAAAGCCAAACTTTCTCGTCAAGCACCTGTACCTGGAGAGTGTGGTTGCAAATCTGTGACTGACAGATGTTTTGTCTCTGCCCCTGTACCTTCAGAGGCACATAGACCCTACTGATTACTAAATCCTTGCATCTGAAATGTGCTCGGTCAATCTGGTCACGTAGGGGTTCCTTACTGAACTTAAACATTTCCTTTGTCCTAGAAATTCAGCCCTCTGCCCTTCAGAAAACAAAGCCAAAGAAAATCAGTGTGTTGACACATACAGCACATGAATTCTTTGCTCTCTTCCTTCCCAATAAGCTCTCAGGCTCTGACACTTTGGTTCCTCTCCAAACATCTTCTTCTTCTCTCTTCTCTCCAGTGAAACTCCACTGATGCAATTACTGAAAATATCATTATCTTTCATTAGCTCTCTGCTTATCAAATCCTACTGTTTACCAAGAGTAACTGGCTTACTGAGATTTCATAGGTAATTTTTCTACTTGGCTTAAGGCTATAACTATACAAATTGTATTAATTTAATAAGAGCTGAATGGTTACATGGCTGCCTATCACATTAATATATTCTAATTAAGGGTATAAACTTGTTTACCAGCTTTCTTTAGCATAGATATTACTTGAGGTAAGCCAACACTTTGAGAACTACTTATAAAAAAATTAGATCATTCTTAATTAAATCTCTCCACAGGGAGATCTCTCCACATCATAAATGAGTGCTCTTTCTTTTCATTAGGATGAATTTATTTCTTCATCAAAAAATTATCTTCTGCCAGGACATTCAAACACTTTCACTTAGTTGAAAGCCTTGAGGCTGCGTTCCTGCTTCTGGTTGTGGTTTGTTGTTGAGTCTAAAGCTCCTACTTTGCTTTAAGATAAGTATGTTTCTAGGGAAAAAATAACGTGAAAACAGGAAGCTTTTTTCTAAAATTAGATTTGCTTGCCTAAGCTGTCGTCTTACTCTAATTTCATTTAGTTTACTTTGGTATATCATAAAAACTTATTTCTCCTCACTTTTAGATGATAAGACATTCAGATAACTTTTTATTATTTATCTGGAGCAATCACATATTTTTGCATCCCTAACAGTCTCTAGCTGGGGTGGCATGGGTCAGGGAGAGAACTGTTCATTTGAAATGCAATCCCTGGCTATTCCGGGGCTGCTTTTTCTGCTAAGCAGCTGCCATTTGCTTTGTAGCCTAAAGCCTCATGATATTACTTGAAATCTTCCTACTGCTTTTTAATGGACTTTGGATTTATATTTTATGATATACTTAAAGAATAACACTGCAGTAGTTTTACTTTGAAACATGAAAAATGGTAAGAGGACAATCAGAAGAAAAAAAAAAACACCAGAAAACCAAATGAACCTTCCTACTTAGCAGGATGTATTAGAATAGGATAGAACAGAATATTTCAATAGAATAGAACAGAATGGAATAGAAGCTGGAAGGGGAATAAAGTCGTCATCTAGTCAAACTGCCTGATCGCTTCAGGACTGACCAAGTTCGAGCATGTTTTTAAGGATGTTTCCAAATAACACTTAAATATTGACAAGATTGGGGTATCAACCATTGCTTGAGGAATAAATAAATATAATAGGTTAGGACAATTTGAAGGAAATTATTTCTTTATTTAATTTGACTTGAGCAGACTGATTGAAAAGAATACTTGATGAAAGACTTCTCCTGGCTTGTTTTTGCAGTGTCTCCATCCTGGAGGATGGAAGAAGAGAAAAGGAGATACTATGAAGTTAAAAGGAGTTAATTTAGTTTCATTTTGTAGGATGTTTGTTCTTATGTCTCCAAATACTAAAGAGGTGAGTCATAAAAGAGAACATTTTGTCCCACATATTTAAAATGAAAGAAAATTACATTTTTTATTGTTATATGTAGAAGTGTACTTCCACTCCTGATTAAGCCCACTTACTACAAATTACCCAAGCCTGAACAGGCAAGATTCAGTCAGTGATGGCAACATATGTCTGCTCTGGCGTTTTGAAAATTTGGGTCTATGGCAGTACAAAAAATGGATACTTTATATGATCATAAAGGAGGCAACCCTTGGTTCTGAAACGTGAAATGGAACTTTGAAAATATGTTAAAAAATGTTTAATCCGCTATTCATTAGTCAGATAAATGGGTACAGAACTACTACATGAAACTTCTTATAAATTCTTGAAGGGAATGCTTTCAAATGCGTAAGTTTATAGGAGGAACATTCTCAGTGATACACCTGCTATATAATCACATTGCTATTATTCTATTCCTCTTCCCTCATTTCTGAGGGCTGTACTTGTACAAAGGAATGCATAAAACTGCACATAAAAAAGAATCAAACCACACTCAGAAGGATGCTAATCATCTCCCATGTATGCCTTGTAATGTCACACCAGGAAAAAAAGGGTTCAAGAAAGTACCAGATATACAAGGTTTGCAAATGAAGAAGGAAGGGGAATTATTGCAGTGGAGCTGGGTCTGACACAGCCAAATTAGTCACTATTTGGAGCAATCAGATAATTTTAGAGTAACAGTAAGATGAAAGTGATGATTAAGATGAAAGTGTATCTCTGAGCAGGAATAAATGCAAATCAATAAACTGACGTAATGAAAGGTTTCAGTAGCCACTGCTAATATTTAGCATTGGTTGTCGTGCTCCATTAGGGAATCATTTGACCAATATGCAGCATCTTAATTTTTACGCTTATGTAAACATTGCTCAGAACAAATGTGAATAAGGCAGCATAGAATCAAATTTTGTTGTTGTTGTTGTATTGAATTTCCTGGCAGATTGCAAATATTCTGACTTAGACTGGAAACTTCTGGGTTTAGTAATTTTTTTCCATTTGGAAGTTTCGTCTGTGTCTTTGATAGCTGGACGATGGGTACTTGAGCTCTCTCCTCCTCTGCTAATAGAGTTGGCAATGATGACTCAGTCAAATTTAGCTGTTTCAGCAGTTTAGCAGTTTAGTTTTGGGTTTGCCTATCAAGGAATTGCTTTGCAGGTGTGCTGGTATCTCGGAAACAATCTGTTTGCTTTGTATCAATAGTACTATTAACCAAATCCTTGGTTAAAGGATTGCCTCTGAATGGACTTCTTGGACTCTTCTTGTGAGATCACATTAAAACAGAAAATGTGTCTTTGCTCTTTCTAGTGAAAAGAACTACAGTGTAAATATGAACCTCTGTGTCCCCTCTCCCGCCTCCAAACCTCACCAGGGAAATTGAGAATATTTCCTCTTTGTTCTGTCTACAGCAACTCTTATCTCATTTGCCAGGAGCTGTGTCTCATTATCAAGAAGTGAAGAATTTAACTTCCTTGCTGATAGGGATGTTTCGAAAATAAAACGCCATTATCCACAGCTGTACTTCCAGTAAGAGCAAACAGTCCCTTTTTAGATATCAGCAGGTGGAAATCTCAGCAGAAAGATGCGTGTTTGTTGTTATGATTCCTGATGACCTTTCTTGGTTCTATTTCACTCTGATAGTGCATGCTTACTGGCATGTTGGTGGTTTTAACCTCCAGAACTGATCTGGGGCTTGTTGCAAAACAAAAAAATTTATATTTAACTACCTAGGAATTTCCTCCTTAAGCTGCATTGGCCAGTGTCCCAATTCAGGCAGTACATAAGCCACAGTTTGTGACTGTTTTACTGCTTCATGGTGAGGTATGAAGGTCAGAGTGGTGGTTATCGGAATGACAAAGCCATGGCTGAGTTGTCTGCATTCTGCTGAACCACACTTTTTTTAACTTGGTGAATTGTCTTAACATATTTTAAAATGTGTATTTTGAATATGACAGGATACAGCAAGTATTTTATCCACCCTTCTCAAGACTCGAGCAAACCCAGGATCCTGAGACCACATCTTTAAGGAGACATATTCTGACTTCCATTACTTGTTCAGATACCCACACGGTCTAACTGCACACCAGCATGACCGTGCATGTATTCTTACAAAATCTATTTCCTAGCTTGGGCAGGAACTTGCTGTTTTGTCTTAACACTATCAAGCCAGGACCTTGAGGATACACAACAGTCACACGACGGTTTTAAGAAAGCTTTATTTGCTAATTTAGAAGAGCCTTCAAAAACCTAAGAATTTGTGACATCCTTTATTGTGCTCTTACTGCCATTTTACTATGTACATGATCACCTTCCACATTACTGACCTAATTTTCTGATTGCATTTTCCAGACAGGAGGTGTGATTAATTTCTAAGGCAAAATTAGCCGTTATCAGTCTTAACTGTTAAATGAAATGAGACTGGAAATTGTCCCTCACTTCTATGTGATTTAAAATCAGTCTCTTTGAAAATCTGCTGTAAAACCAAGTTTACAACCTTAAAAAAGACATGGAAATAAATCCTCATTTTATAATGAGAATACTAAAAAACACCACTAAAAATGCAAGAAGAATTAGTAATGCTGGTGTTCTTAAGAAGTGACTCAGATTTTCCCAGACTGTAATTTTTCATCTCTGTGTTTCTGCTGTCTGACTATTGCTTACTTCAGAACAGAGCAAACCTCTGCCCAACCTCTCAGCATTGGTCATTGACCTTTCGAAACTCATCATTTGCATTAATTTTTCTTCTCAGCCATATAATACTTAGAATGGTATGTATGCATCAAAAAATGTACAATCTTTCTGATGTAAATCCCACCTACTCTCAATCTCCTTTCGTACCTTCATCTGGATATCAGCTTTTTCACTTGAATAGCTCATTCATCTTGTACAGTTGGACCTTTGATAGAAGTTGCTCTTTGAGGGTGGCAGGGATAACACTAATTCCACAGGTGAAGGAAGTCCTGAAGGATTGCTAATTTTGAAGAAATGGAAGGCAGTAGCTCTAGCCCTCCATGGGAATGGGTACTGCAGGATTCATTGTCAATGTCTGTGGCCTCAGAAGTCTTTTTTGTCTCAAACAATTATGGGCTGTACAACAGGGCATTTAAGTGAAGGATTTTCACTGACAGTTTTATTTGACTGAGGTGCCCCAAATCTGATCCTGTATCAATAATTTCCAGCTATAGTTATTTTGATTTACTACTTTTGTCTCCGAAATATAAAGGCTTTTATATCACTGCTATTTCACTAAATGGAAAAATGACACTTACTGTTGTTATGTACAAAAAGGAAAATGTTTAGCAGCAAGAACCGTGAATATAATAAAAGTATATAGTAACTGTCATTGAAGGCTGCACAAGAAATTTATGAGTGGGTGAAAAAGGAGGAAGAGATATTGTTTTTATTTGCATTCTACCAACTTTGTTGTTGCTGCTGAAATGCCTACCTGTTCATTTACAGCAAGGTTGTTTGGAGCTGGTATTTAAAGAAAAATTAGTGCAACACTTGAGTATGTTCCTGCATTTGTAGCAGAAGGCTTTGAGGATTTGATTACTGAACACTTCATTTGCCAACCAGCAACACGCTTCCCCATCCAGAAGCTTTTTTTACATTTTCTTTCCACTGTTTGGTAACCAATGGGTGGACTCCAAGTGTCACAGGACAAGAGATGTCTTTTATCTCTGTATCTCTTTCTCTCTCTGCATGTTTAACTATTGCTTTTGAATTGAAACCCGTTGAATGTAAGCAGGGAATGCTGGTTCCTCTATTCAAGTTGAAACTTGTAGCAAAAAGGGTATTTATCTTCCTGATTCTTGGAGTATCCAGGAATCAAGGGTTTTGCAACAAACACAAGGAGCCCAACACATTTAGAAGTCCTGAAATCAGTGAGCTAAGCCAAGGCGCCGGCTCAGTTCTTCAGTCTCTTGCAGTCTTTGAACAGCCAGAGTGACAAAGTCTCTAGGAAACACTCCACTGTGGCTCCTGCACCTACAGCTTTTCTTCTCAGACATAAAAAGGAGCTCGATCAAACCCAGCTCCATAATGGTTGACTGTCAAACTGTTGATGAAAGAAGAGCCACTGCCCTGAGGAAGAGGACATTAATCCTTCCTCTCCTTTCCCACAGCTCTCACCCAGGTGCCTAAGAAAGCAGTGGCTGCCCATTCAGGACCCACAGCAGAGGCTGCGATGGGACAGTTTCGGTCACTCCTGTTCTCATTAGTAATAAGAAATGAAAGGAGCTGACCATCGGTCAGTATGAAAAACTTACTTCTGCTGGTGCCACTGCCAGTTTTCACCCCTCCCACACCTTCTGAAATCTCCATCCTACTTAGCCATAATCCCACATACAAACCCACCCCATTCCAGAGAAGTCATTATTTAAGTTGTTCTTGCATCAGGAGCACACAAATGTGCAGAGGGCTGAGCCCCAGACATACCTGTCCTGCTTATGCCGGTGCTTTACAAGCTGCTGCATTGCTCACAGCACAAAACTGGGATGTGGCACGTTGTGCTCTTAGAGCTGTACAGGTGCAGGAGCACTCTTCAACACCTCTTGTCCGAAAAGCGAGATGGAAGCTTATATTCACTTTCCTAATGCTATTTCTTGCCTGTCTTCTCCACCTTTGCAGCAACTGAAATGCCACTCTCCCTCCTTTTGGCAGACTATTGCTTTACTCAGGATGCACTCTACGAGCCTGCCTTTCCCTTCCTTTCCTTAACTACAGTTTTACAAGCACACTGAAACAGCTGTCTTGAGGTTTTCCTGTTCTTTGATTTGTCTTGATCTACCCGATAATGCTGTCTTAGCTTTTACCACCCACATTGCAGTCTTGAAATATCAACTTCATTGCTTCTTTTCAAGCAAAATTACTCCCCATTTCAGGATCTTTGGGTGAAGAAATCTGGCTAGGGAGGAAGGGCATGGAGCAAGCTGTTTGTAGTTTGAGATCTCCATCTCCATTTATTCCTGGACAGGGGAACATAAAATAAACTCTTTTTCTCTCAACTTTAATAGGCAATAATCTATTTTTGAGATCTTTTTATGTTTTACTGTTGTCTTAAAAAAGAAGTTATGGGAATTTATAGGTCCCAATCAGACCACATGGAGCATTTTTGCTCATTGTGTGATAAAATGCCAAAATCTGACAAGCATTTTGAAGAAGAAGGCCGTCATGTGGTGCTTTTAACTGTTTACACAAGTGACTTTAAATACTGTTTGAAGAAATAGATTTAGCTGGCCTGTATTTCCTCACTGGTGGATTAGAGGGAGGAAATTTGTACCCACAGTATCCAAGATATGAAGGTAAGCAAAAACTGTAGTATATTTGAGAATTTCAATTCTTAAGTAGTTGTCTTGTGGTGCCAGGAGCAGTACAGGTTAAGGCTGTGTGTCAATGAAAACAAGTTTAAGTTCTTCATTATTGCAGCCCATGACAAAGTCCGTAATATTTTACAGTTTTGTTTTATAATTTGATGCTGATTGTATATTTTGGCTTATTTCTATTGTAAGAGTTCTTAATAAAAGTTCCCATTCAGGCCTGTTTGGCAGTCCTGGACATTGATGGATGAGAGAACTTAAAAGTCATCTATATAACTTCAGGTTGTAACAGCTTGAGTGCATGACGGGAAACAAAGAACCTTTGAATATGCAGACTTATCTGTCATATCATTAATGCCTCATATGGATGTGTTCTCATCGTATTTCTCCAGTGGAGAAATGGTCCAAGTAGAGCACTATTAGCTCTGCTTGACCAGGGAGGTGCAAGGGGCCGTGTGTCTAGTGATGTGCCCAGCCGCATCCCCGACAGTATTCCAGCTACCCCTTCCCGAGCTCCCTGCGTGCTGCAGAAGTGCGTGGTTGGGAAGAAGCACGTGGAAAGTGAAGAAGAGGTGAAGCTGTGGCTGAGGACAGATGTGGCCTCGGTTGCCCCATGAGTTGCAACAGCTGTGGCTGCAGCCTGGTGGGCAGGAACTCGCCCTGCCTGGCTGGGGTGGCCCCGTCGCTGTGATGTGACACGGCAGCCTGGCTGTCCTTGCCGGAGACACCGCCGCATCCCGGCGCAGCGGGGCAGCCGCCCCGCGCTCCCGCAGCGCTCCCGCTCCCACGG